>VXAY01004947.1:358026-392705 GCA_013399855.1 Oxyruncus cristatus
CGCTCCGCGCCCCGCCCGCCGCGGGGCCGCCCCCTCGCGGCCGCACGGCGCATGCGCCGGCTGCTGTCCGCCGCTGGCGCGGGTCTGCCCTGAGGGAGGGCTGAGGGCAGGGGCAGTGAGGGGATGGAGGTTGTGGAATGTACCGGGTTGGGAGGGACACACAAGGATCGTCGAGTCCCACCGCTGGCCCTGCACAGGACCGTCCCCAGGGGTCACACCACGTGCCTCAGAGCGTTGTCCAAACGCTCTTGGTGCTCTGTGATCCCTGGGGAGCCTGTTCTAGCTGCCAGCCACCCTCTGGGTGAAGAACCTTTTCCTTATATCCAACATAAACCTCCCTTGACACAACTTCAGGTCGTTCCCTCAGGACCTGTCCCTGGTCTCCACAGAGCAGAGATCAGTGCCTGCCTCTCCTCTGCCCTTCCCAAGGAAGTTGTAACTGCAGTGAGATCTCCCCTCAGTCTTCTTTGGCTGAACACACCAAGTGCCCTCAGCTGCTCCTCACGCGGCTTCCCCTCCAGGCCCTTCACCATCTTCATTGCCCTCCTTTGGGCACTCTCTAATAGCTTAATATCTTTATTTTATATTGTGGTACCCATAACTGCACACAATATTCAAGCCTGAGCCCCCAGACCCCTCTGAATAACTCGAGGTGTGGGTGAGGAGCAGAGCGGTGGCTGCAGCTGTGCCCGGACAGCGGCCGCATCACCAGTGCCCCATAAAAATTAATAACTGGAAAAGAAAACAAGCTGCAAAGGCCCCTCGAAGAACAAAGGTTAAAACCAACGCGAGCTGTGAAATATTTGACAAAAAAGAAATTTGGGCTCACCTGACCTCAGTGTGCTCTGTCCTTTGATGCACGTCGGTGGGGTTTCAATAGGCTAAACCCCACATAATTGTGTTTTATTGCTTTTATTTATTTTTTATTGTGTGCAGCCATAATGTGGAGGTGGCTGACACAGTAAGTGCAGCTTCAGCAGCGTTGTGGCAATATGAACATTAAGAAAGCATCCATGAACGTCATTTATAAATAATAAAATTGGAAACAGATTATTTAAAGTGTTTGCAGCCTCTCACTTGGACTCTTACACTGCCAATACACAAGACAGGCAATTATAATGGAAAAAAATCTGCTTTTCCCCATGTCATAAAGCTGTTTTTATAGAGTAAGCATTTAAGATTTTAATTAAACTCCTTAATTACACCAGCCTTAACAGACATGCCAAAAAAGGGGAAACATATCTTCTACAAGAAGGTACTTCTTTAGTATATTAAATTTGAAGTTAGTATACAAAGTGGTCTTTTGCTTATTAACTGATTTTTATTATGAACATTTGCCGCTGTGATAAGCAGGCAACAGCACGCCAGACAGAACTAGGTAATATATTGCATTCTTTAAGGTTTTCAATAAATACATCTCTGTACGGAACACAAATGTGTCTCTTACGATTTGTTTTGACAAAAACCGAACATCTACAGAGTTTTTCGTGTCTAAGCATAAAATCAGCAGGTTTGGTATTCACTTCCCAATCAGTAACAAAAAGCTCGTTGACTTTTATTGCTAAATTAATCAAAATCTTTGTTCTCACGCTAGGAGTTTCTTAAAAAAAAAAAAAAAAAGACAAAAAAGAAGAGTCTGGGGGAAAAGGCTGCTTTTCTAGTTTCCTTCACAATGCAAAGAGCGGAGCAAAGGCAACCCAGCTAACTCCTCCTTGGTATTTCTGGAAGAGGTTCCCATTCTAGAGGTTTTTAGGTATTTTGGCTCAGTCTTTTTACTCCTGTTTCACAATCTGGCTGAGTGCATCCCCCTGGAGCTCCCGCAACCTTTCACTTTCCTCGCTTGTTGTGTAGGCAAGGGAGAGAATAGAGGGAAGGGATTGTCAGGATGATCATTACAGCCACTGTGTCTTGTATCATCTCAGCAAGTGCTTTGAAATTTCTTACTGAAGATTGTCTGTGCCTGACAGACAGTTTTAAGTGTGGGCAAGATTTCTGAATCAGATGCCAATAAGGTAAGGGAGGCGACTAGAAAGTTTTTCTTAGGTTGTATGTGCCTGCTGGCTGAGATATTTTTGAACCTTCTGTTTCACAAATTCTTAATATTTAGTTTCCCTATTTTTAACTATGATCAGTTAAAAATAGCAACACTTCTCAGATGACTTTCCCCATGTCTGTACAAACAATTATATCCATTTTCTCTCAGAATAGAGAGATTTATATGATTAATACTTTTAAAAGATGAACATTACAAACTGGATTGTATTCTACATGTGACTTCTGTTTGCCTCCTTTTGTACCCCTCTTGCCAAGACAGGGCAGTGTGACAAGCTGCAAGGAAGGAGTTTGGGAAAGAGCCAGGGAAAGACCTTTTGGCAGGTTGTGGGGCCTCTGGTATCTCTCTTCTGGGATCAGGATGCACCCACTTCCTAACACAAGCCGTTTCCCAATGGATTCCAATTGTTTAGGATGCAGCCAGTCTCTGGCAGCAGTGGTGCTCAGCTCAGCTTGCTCCTGGGGTCTGCAGGCACTGCCTGGAGGATTGGCTTGATGCCCGCATGGAAAATGCCATCAAGATTGTTCTTGCTTCCTGCGAACTCCACAACCTGTGCAGAGACAGCAGACCTTGTGGCTCTGGAGATCCAGAATACCTTGGAGAGCTTTTGCCTAGACATGATGTATAAAATTCCCCAAACCCACTCAAATTTCATGCACATTGGTGCCTTCTTCAAGCTGTTCACGGGGACAGTTTTTCCAAGGAAAGGTAGGCAATTTAAACTCAGGCCATATTTTGCCTTCAGCCCTAAAGGCTGCTTTAGAAACAAAAGGTTTCCCAGTAGTATCAGAAGGATTGTCCAGGAAAATTGCTCTCTTTGCTCTATGAGCCCTGGTTCTGACTCTGCATCCACCATCTGTCCCTGTACCTGTGACAAGCAGGTTCAGTACCTCGGCTTGCAAGAGGACATACATGGCCTACGCTTCGGTTGAAAATACTAAAAAGCAACAAAAAGGAACCCCAAAACCCCCCAAAAGCAGAGGAGAGCCCCCCAACCTTCAGACGCCTGCGTGACTCTAATCCTAACAGCTCCTTTGAGCTGCTGACCAGATTCCCAAACTGGGACACACGCGCTTGAATTTTTAACCATCTTGCATGATTAATTATAAAAACGAAAGGCAACACATGCTGCTGGCCATCTCCACCAGGCCTTCCATGTGAGTGAATCTGATATTCTAAGCAGGTTTAACCTAGTAAATGCAGTCTGAATGACCTGGCAATGAAGATACTGGAAGGAGTGGAAGATTCCTTTTCAAGAGCTGGGCTGGACATGCTGTTACTCAAAGCTCAGTTGGCCGGCAAATGGCAGAGAAATGTCTGCTCAGATACGGGAAGGAATTTGGGTTCTCAGTCCATCGAGATCCTGGACAAGGGCTGTTGTGGGTGGCCAACAGGCTCTGACTTTTGGAGTTTACAAGTTTATGCAACAGCCACTGGATTTTTTTGGAGCAGGAGTGAAAGCTTGTGCCGGGACTTATCCTGGCTCTTTCTTGTTTGCCTGGCAGAGAGGGGACATAACCTGAACTGGGATGCAGTAGCAAGTTCCAGGACTTCCTCATGAGAAGCAGCGGAGGGGCAGGCACTGATCACTTCTCTCTGGTGACCAGTGTCAGGATCCGAGGGAACGGTATGAAACTGTGTCAGGAGAGGTTTAGGCTGGATATCAGGAAATGGTTCTTCCCCCACAGAATGGTTGGGCACTGGAACAGGCTCCCCAGGGAATTTGTCATGGCTCCAAGCCTGACAGAGTTCAAGAAGTGTTTGGACAACACTCTGAGGCGCGTGGTGTGACTCTTGGGGATGGTCCTGTGCCAGGCTGAGGGTTGGACTCCAGTGATGCTTGGGGGTCCCTTCCAACTCAGCATATTTTGTGATTCTGTGATGTTCAAATTATGATCCTCCTCCCTGCAGTTAACAAATACACATCCTTGTGTCTCATACCATCTCCACATGAGACTTTGGGTGGCTTGCTTGTATTGGTTGTCTTCAACCTTCCTGTGTTGCTTTCCTTTGTAAAATGTTAGTTATGAGACTTTACAAAATTTAATTGTGAGATTTTTTTCTTGTTCATGAACATCATTAAAATCTGCTTTTCAGATTTTAGTTCTGTAGTACTCTGACCTGATAACAGCTTCTTTCATCTTAGAACCACAGAATAATTTTGGTTGGGAAAGACCTTTAAGATCATCAAATCCAACCATAAATCTTAATTCATTTATCCTAATGAAATTTCAGTTGGAAACTCCCGCCACAATCCATGTGTGAGGAGAGGAGGAAAGGACAGGAAAGGGGATGTCTGTTGTCTACGTTAACTAACAAGAGTTTAAATTGTCTCTTGCTGAAGGATTAAACTGATACAAAAAGAAAAATTCAGTTTAGGTGTTTAAACAGATAGAAAACAAAGATGTCAGACAAGGAAGGTGCACTGGATCCACAGCACCTGCATTTTACTAATTAACAAAACCAATGGTATAGTGTGAGGTCAGGCTGCGGCAGGATACATTCCCATGACCCCAGCCTGGAAGAGTAAGGAACTAAAAATTAAAAGTTAAGGGGGAGATTGATCTTTCCTGCTCATTTTATTTGCAACATTGTTAATAATGCAAGCTGATTACCCATTAATCTTTTGATCTCACCCCGATGAGTTACCAGACTTGGACTGCAGCATGGAACTCTGGCCGTGACCTCCTGCTGTGGTACAAATCCCACCCATGCGTTGGGACGGTCTCTGTGCTGTGTGTGTGGAAAATGCTGGGATCACAGCGAGAGGGGAGCTCTCTTGTAGCAGAGCTGAGCTCAGCATTGCTTTGGGATGTCTCCAGGAGGCAGCCAGGGCTGTGGGAGCTGACTGCAGGAGCAGATGACTCCAGAGGCTCGTGAAGGTTCATTGTGCACAGTCAAAATGCTTAATAAAAACTGGAGCGTTCAGCTAAATTTGGGGCTTTGTGTGATTACCCGGGCAAATAAAGGGCAGTGAGGGTAACTGAATCTTAGAAAAGCAGAGAGTCTTGCAAGGCCCTGGAAGATTGTCTTCAGTGTGATACAGATCTCAGTGAGATGTAGCTTTTGTCATATTCACGTTAAAACTTTTCTCGTGTATACACAAAGTGACTTTTAATGACAGGGTTATGCAAAGTGTGTGTTCTTCAACGTTTGTTTTCCTTATTTGTTCTTTCCTTGCAAATAAAAAATAAAAATTTTTACTGTGTATTCAAATTATAAAATTTCAGAAAGAGGCACAGACTGCAGTACTGTATTATTTTAGAGAGATTCTTTAAACAGCTCCCAGCCGTGATCAAGAACGTAGTGATATATTTTAGTTTTAAATTGTCCTTTAGAGACAAATACCTGATTCCCTTGTTAAATCTTGTAGGTATTCCGGAGTTCCCTGCTACTGTCACAAACCAAAGAAGAGAGTGAGAACAGGGACTGACAGTCTGGCACTCTGGCTTACAAAGCAAATGTAAGGCATTACTTTCTAGAGACGATGAATCACACAAATTCCACAATTAACAGATGTTCCTGTTAGGTTTCTGCAGGCTAAGTGCACATAAACAATTCAGAGAAAATTAAAACACCTTTGCATGGCTTTTTACAAAGGTAACACTAACAGGGTAATAACTGGGCAGAGCAGATTTAGAAAAAATCCACACTGAAAAAGCTGTGGACCCTCCAGAAATGCCATCTGGGAGGCAAAGGGCCCAAAGAATCTCAGACTTTTCTGTTCATGAAGCCCCACACCAAGATAAGGTTAAAAATCCTAAACTGAAGGGAAATGTGGTAAAAAAAAAAAAAAAAAATTCATTTTCTTGCAAGAAACAAAACCCAGTACAGAACTGCAATGAGTAAACACTAGACAGGATACAAAGAGAGAAGATAACTCACGTGAGTCATCACTGCTGGCAAGGAAAAGCTTCGATGAGATGCTGCTGTGCCAGTCACAGGTAGCATTCACCAGAACACCTGGATGCTCTCAGCTCACCTTGAGCTTATGAAGAGCCCTCCTACAGCTTCTTCTTCCCTGATGCCTGCTTTTGGCTGGAATAAGACTAAATGCATTTCCCCCAGAAAACTGAAAACTTGCCAACGCAGTCAAACATGAGACTCCCAGAGTACCGGGCTGCCTCCAAGTGCCCCGTTCCCCACGACTGGATCCCTTTCCTAGATGCAGATCTCAAAATAGCATTTCTCTGGCCAAAGGACTGGCTTGCTATAGGGACCCTGAGATCAGGAGAACTAGATTTGTTTTCCAAGGGCAATTTTCCTGCAAAGATTGAGGCCCCCTGGCAACAGGGGAGACAGACTGATGAGCTAGAGAGGTGTTCTTTATTGTACACATGCAGAGTAACTGCACTTTGTCACTAAGACTTTCCCTAACTTCACAAAGGCAATGTGAAATAAAATTTAAATAATTTCTTTATAAAAGACATTAAGTCTTGAGAGATTGCCCAAAGGATCAGACTCTCATTTAGTTACCTTTCAAAGCTCAATAATAATAATCACAGCATTGTTTCCAGTTGAACTGTTAATTTTTTCCAGCTTTTAAATACTCAGATCTTGATTTCTGATAAAATACTGATGCAGTTCAACAAAAATTGAAAGCAGCCATTGCCACTGATAACACCGTTCAAAGACAGACAACATCCACCTTTTCCCCCTGGTTTTTGTTAATATTTGTTTCTGTGGATGTATTCTACCCACCGTGGCTCATCACCACCGATCCACCGTAGCTAGGAGGGAGCACTTCTGGGAAGCACTTGTGGTTTCTCCAAGGGCTTGATAACGATTTTTGCAGAGTGAGAGCCACTCCCCACACTAAAGAACACCAAGCACTGCCCTGCAGAGCTTTCAGCACATGGCAGGACAGAGCCACTGCCATCTGCTGAAGCTGCCTGGGACATAATTCTGAGATAAACATCTGTAGCAGCAGCAATCCCAAGTCTGATTGAACTGGGAAATGGCATGGGTAGGGATTTGAGGAGGAAACCTAGTTTCTCTTCCTGTCATTAACACATTGACAACGAGTAAGACATTCTGGCTCTATCTAAGGAGTTTTTGCTGTGCCATGTATTTCCTAGCACTGATACCATGTGCCCAGTCCTACAGGCTGCAGCAACAGTGAGAGCAAGGGGCTCCAGTCCAGCCACCAGTGTTTGAGTGCTGTTCTCACTGAGTCTCGTCCAGAGTTCCTTGGAGAAGATTTGCTTGATCCACTGTCAAACTGGAATCTAAACTAGCATGTGGAGTTCTCCAGTCTGTTCTTGTAGTCAGAAGAGGGTAATGAAAACCAACAGACCTGTGTGCAGGAGGGAGCACTTCTGGGAGGAACCTGCCTATGTTCATCTTTTAAATTCAGTTTCACACGGAGGGCTCCCTCTGGGTTTTTGTCAGATGGAACATTAGGAACTGCAGTGATGGGACAAGGGGTAATGGGTTCAACCTGAAAGAGGGGAAATTTAGGTTAGTTATGCAGAAGAAGTTCTTTACTGTGAGGGTGGTGAGGCCCTGGCACAGGTTTGCCCAGAGAAGTTGTGGATGCCCCATCCCTGGAAATGTTCAAGACCGGGTTGGACAGGGGGGCTCTGAGCCATCTTGTCTAGTGGAAGGTGTCCCTGCCCATGGCAAGGGGTTGGAACAGAGTGATCTTTAAGGTCCCTTCCAACCCAAACCATTCTATGCTTCTGTGGCAAACCCCCATTTTGAACCTGGAGTTTGTTTGCTCCCTTTTTCTTGGACACCAAGGTTTGGCTGAAGTTTTCCAGGGAGTTGTGTGGAGGCTGCACTGGTATTTCCAGTGCAGTCCAGGTACTTCTCAGTGCTCAGCTCACATGTGAGCTGCACAGACATAGGTTATGAAGGAGACCTGACCTGCGTAGAGGAGCCTGGCAGAGGAGGAGGTCGTGGGGAAGAAGTTGTTAGGAACAGCCTCCAGCATCTGCATGAAAAGATGCAGTTAAGCCAAGAGATAGGCACTGTGATCCAACTGAGAAGAAAAGTCCTTCCAGGCTCAAAAAAACCTGACTAGTACCTAAAAGGTGCTCAAAACTGGGGAGAAAATTTGAGCTAGGAAGAGGTGTAGGCCTTGTGTATGTGTGTGTGTGCATGGACATTTCTATATGTCATGTGAGGTAAGATCAACAGTGACTCATGGTCTGAAACCTTTCTGTGTCCATTTACCTCAACTTCACCATTTCTCAAGACTTGGATGTTTCCAGGACTGTCCCAGGCGTGGATGTTTGTGTTGCCAGGGTGTTCTCTGTGTCAGCACTGATCTCCAGAGGCCTGGATAGATTTGCTTTGGGACTCATCAGTGTTCACCAAAGAGCTACACCAGGCTGGCTGGAGCCACAGAAAGGGGACAGGGATCTGTGAATCTCGGAATAGTTCACATCCTTGTAGTCACCACACAGCAGCATCCTCCAGAGGGAACTGCAGCAGGGATGCACATCAGCACCAGCTTTTGTTCCATGGGGGCCTCACTCTGGAGTTACCAGGAAGGTGGTGAAACCAGGTGGGATGTTCTGGTAATGATCTCTCGTGTAGATGTGCTTTATCTCTTTCTTGCTTACTCAGCACAGTCATATCACCCAAATTAAAAAGTAAACCAGAGAGGAGATAGTAAAGCTGGGCATCAGCAGCTCAGTATTTGCAAAACACAACTTCACAGCGTATTGTCTATAAACTTTGCTTTACGGTGTTTGTTTTATGTTTTTGCTTATTTGTATTTCGCATATTTTATGTGCATTCTATATCCCATAGGCAGTTCCTAAATTCAATTCAGCTTCTTTTTTTTTTTTTTTTTCCCCTTCTGATTGATCAGGAACAGTAAGTAATCTTTAGAAAATTTGTTTGTTCTACTTGTTCCTATCTTCTTCCTAAATGTTTGATGAGTGGGTGATTTGTTTGTGCTGTCGTTACGAAAACCATATGTTGATGTGGTCTTACGGGGGAGTGTTTTTATTATTTTAAGAGTTCAACTAAGGATGTTTCCAAAGGAGTCATAATTGCTCTTCTAAGTACAAAGGCTGAACAATGACTGGCTTACAAATAATGCCAAAAATCTGTTCAGCTCAGTCTAATTATTTCAAAGACTAAAATCTGTTTCTCAGAAATGTCTTCTTTCCACACTCTGAACTTTTTAACGTACTAAGAAAGTTGTATTTCTGGAACTCCTCTATGGATCGTAGTCCCTGGAGCAAGGGAAAGTGTCCAATTTTTGGTGTATGTGTCACAGAATCACAGAATAAGCTGAGTTGGAAGGGACTCACAAGGATCATCGAGTCCAACCCTTAGGTTGTCCTTTTCATGGCTGTGATCAGAACTAGAAGGAATTTTCTGCTGGGAAACTGGCACCTGTACTGATGCAGCTGGTCAGAGCTCCTGGGAGCACCTCGTGAGGCTGTTCGGTGTCACAGGTGAGAAAGACAAGGTTTTGACATGGGTGACACCAACACGCTCCGTAGAGTCCTGCTGACATCTGGGGGACTACAGGATGTACAAGGAACGTACTGGTGGTAAAAATGGTCCCTAACCTGGCTGGTCTGTAAGGCACTGAATCCTACCCTGGCAAAAGGAGAAGCCCTGAAAGTGCCTCAGTGCCCAGGAAAAGCTACTAAAGGGGGAACTATATGGTAGAGACTCAACTATATATTTTATATACAAAATATTAGGCAGGGACTATTACTCAGTGCTGCAGAAGCAAAGAAAATGAGAGGAGGAAAATAGCTGTGCGGCAGGCCAAGACCTTGAAAAGGACGGACTTTTCCATACAATTTTCAGAAAAACAATTTCAAACCTCCCTGCTGCAGAGCCTCCTACACAGCCCTCGCAGAGAGCCTTTCAGAGGAGAACTTTAAACAAAGGAGGGCGATCGCGTGGCAACGTTTTGAGAGCAGCAAACAAACGCCACACATCTATAGGTGCACGGCAGCCAAAATCAGGTACTGACGAAGCTGCTTTCTTGCGGGTTGCAATAAAAAATTAATGGCGGGGGGAGCATAAAATACTAATTTTGCAGTGAGAGACAACATGCCATGCTGGAGTCATAATATGCACTTTGAAGACATGTGTGTGTATATGTAATGTAAGTGTTACATAAACCATGCATATTAAAATTGCATAAATGCCATTAGACTAAATACTATCTGAAATGAATGTGCATGCATTTCCGGTTTTTGTCTGTCTCTGTATATAAAACGTAGGTAAAATCCATATTATTAGATTATTGGTGAAATGAACTGTTTATTTTTTTCCATAATCCAGTGAGATTAGAGAGGAAGATGGTCCAGTAGTCAAAGGAACAGCCTGGGATTTGGGTTCAGGTGTTATTTTGTCTCAGACTTCCTCCCTCCCTTGTGTTAGGTGGGGCCTCTAAGCCTTACCTGCAATGTGTCTCACAAAGAATTTTAGAGGATAAATAATTTAAAGAATTAAAAACTCGCATCCATAACATTAAGGGCCAGCTGGATACCTTAGATGAATGCGATGGCAAGGGGTTTAGAACTAGATGACCTTTAGGGTCCCTTCCAGCCCAAATCACTCTACGGTTTTATGAAAATAATAATGGGTAATTTTTTCCTGAAGGATTCTTTTATGGAAATCCCTGCTCCATGTTTTCTGGCCTGCAGAAGTATCCTTTGCTGATCATTGACTTCTAGGATATCATGAGCAGCAGATCATGGGGTCTGAAAGGTGGTGTGAACGAAGAGCTCTGTCACAGTCATAGACTGAGGAATGGGAAGCTGAATTCCCGGCTTTTCTTTGGTTTTAATCCAGGTTCATGATGATAAAATGCAAACAGACTTTTAATCATGAGCCAGGCCAGGCTGGGGAGTTCTCACACCACCTCTGCAGGGCACTGCAGACACCTAATGGGAAACCTCTGTCTCCAGAGGACCCTCACAGGTCTCTGTGCTCCCAGGGAGATGAAGCTGGGAATGTGGGACCCAGCCTCTCTAGGATGTCTACCCTGTATGGTGCCTGAACCCCCGGAGCAGCCGCCTGCTCCCGACCCTGTGCTGGAGCTTCCTGGCCCTTCCTCATCCCAGTGCTGCCAATGGGTCATTGGAGGGACTGCAGCCAAAACAGGTGTGGTCCAGGGAAACACATCAGGAAAAGACACAGCCCCATTCCTGTGACTTAGATTTGCAGAATCTGGGATTTTACCAGGCCCCTCAGCCAGTGTTGTGAGCAGAGGAGCAAGGACTGGCCAACACTGCCTCTAAACGTGGGCTGCAGCCAACCAACACGTCCACAGCCTGGACTCTTCCAACATATTTTCCCCGGTTCACAATTCAAAACCATCCCAAATTATTCCTCTGCTTTGGAAATTCTGCTGGAAAGAATTCCCTTTCCTAGACTTCAATTAATAATGAAGCCTCCCAAGCTTATGCTGAATTTATGGGAACAAATGCCATTGTTCCCTACCCTATGGAGGCTGTAGGTTACAAACACAGGGACAGGCAGAGCTGGGGCTCCAGGGGAAGGCTGAGAAGCAGTTTTTTAAATCTCTTTTTTTTTTTACCAGGCATATCTTCCAGCCCTTCCTTGCTTAGTTTGGTATGGTAGACTTGCATTCCTGGCTCCAGCTGCCAACTGTAACGGTGTTGTTCATATTTGTTAAACAAACCAAAGAGCAGAAACCCCTCCCTCAGTTGGCTGTGCCATAGCACAAAGACAAGCAACTTTAAAAAATAATAAAAAAAAAAAAGCAAAACAAACCCTAATATTAAGCCCTTTGCAGGATATTTTCTTATTGAATGTTCCCTCTGTTTCCTTTGGGGCTGTAGTAGCCAGAACAGCCAACTGAGGATACTGCTGAGTGTTGTTAATCTAAAGCAGAGGATCACTCCTTCGGGAAAATGGAGTATTTTCATGAAGGAAGATACTATTATCTGTTTCCTGTGGACTATGTTCCTCCCAGTGGGAAAGCAGGTATTGGAGCAGCTTTGGTGTAACACTCTCCCTGTGCCTGTTATTGGGGGAAGCAGAGGGGACAGATGGGGTGTTGGGCTCCCCAAAGCTGAACTCCAGCCAAACCCTAGGGCAATTTTCTGGTTTAGCTCCTAGACAGAAACCCACCCACCAGTTTTCTTTGGGAAGAACAAGAATTCAAATATTGGTTTGGCCTGAAAAATTGTTCTGGCTACCCTGAAGGCAAAGGGGAGGTGATTCTGCAAAGCCACAAGAAGCAAGTATTTTAATTCACAAATCATTTCCCTGATTTAAAATGCTAATTTTTATCTAACATTTTCCTTACTCCAAAACCACACTGGGTTTCAGTTACGTTTCCTTTGAAACCAGAAAGCGATCGTGCTGAAAGGCAATAAAAGGAACTAAAAATACAGTTTTCACTCCCTTGTTGTGCCATTCTCTGCCTCCCCAAATGTCAGAGGAGCAAAACTGGATGATACCATTGCATGGATCTGGGGGCAGGAGCGAATGGTGCAAGGAGCCATCAGGGATTCAGCATATTTAGCACAGAAGGGGTATTTCAGAAGAAGTTCTTAGCTAGAGCTGGTTGTGGCCGTGGTGGAAGAGCTGGCAGGTGCTCCCGTGTTTAACTGAGCTCGCTGAACTCGTGGCATTTGGAGCCTTCTTTCTGTGCCTGCTCTGTGCAGTAACATTCCATTCTCCAGGTGGACTAAAACCCCTGAAATGCACAGGGTGACAAAGGGAAACCTGTGGTCAGGGGCAGAGAGAAGGCAGCAGCCACTCGGGGTTCCCTGGGCAGGGACCTGCCAGGAGACCAAGCGATGGTTTCACAGCCCTATTTGTCAAGAGGGATAATTCGGAGGTAATCCATACCTCAGATGCTGCCCTTAGCAAGAACATAACATCCCTCTGTCCCTGTAGTCTCTGTTTTGAAGGCAAGGGAGAGAAAAGCAGGTTCCTCTCTGTCTCGGGAGCAGAAGGAATGCCGTTATCCTGCACGGCGGCCGGAGCGCGCAGGGGACTTGAAAGGTGTTCTGACACCCCATGTTCTCACAGCTTGCACTGTCACTTCCACATGTGCCAAGCAGATAGGAGGTATTGCCACACTGTCCTGTCAGCCCACGCTTTGCAAAATTGTGTGTGGCTCCAGATTGCACAAAACGGAGGGGACACAGGCCTGCTCCTGGCAGGATCCATTCACTGCCCTTAAATGGCTTTTTATGAGTTTGTAATGAAATATGAGGAATTAATCTCAGCTCAATTACACTCATAAACACATTGCTGTATTTTAACGTGTGTGTGCAAGTTTGTCTGTTTTTAATTACCTGGCAAATGTGAAATTAGTATACTAAGATCAAAGAATTCAAATTTGTCCTTCACTGAACAACGTCTCTGCCTCGCCACACAAAGCCAGGCTGGGAACGAGCATAAAGAAGCAGGGAACAGGGAACTTCCCTTCCTGGCAAGGAGGAAGACTGGCAAATATAAGAGTCCAGACAATCTGATGAAAAACGGAGCCTCCTTGTTTTTCACTCCCACATTTCCTATCCTCAGCCTGAAATTCACTGTGCTTGTTTCCAGCAAGTCCCCACCTTGGCCACTCCATCGTACTTTTAGGGTGGGGAAGGTGATCCTGTGATTCTGCCTCACTTGCTGGGGAGTCTGCTTTGGGTTCAGGCAGCTCTCTGTCCTCTCAGCTGGTTCAGATTTATCCCAGGGTTCTCTTTCTTCTTTTTTTTATCTGTCTATCTGTATTGGCAGTACTGGATATCCCAGTTTACTTTTGGCCTTGCCTGCTGGGAATGTCAAGTGAGGATAAAATTGAACTGTGGGTATTCAAAACATAAGGAGGTTTCTATAGTGAAATATGATACATATTAAAATCAACTCATTCATTAGCACTCACACTGTGAATTTATTAAAGGCTCTCAGTCAACTGACAGAGTTCCTAGTTCGATGTCTGGTGCTGCAAACAGCTGCTTTCTGTTTACAAAATAAATGGCGTCTTCCACTGAAAAAAAAAAAAAGAAAAAAAATATAGGGATTTTTATTTCTTTCCAACAAAGTCTACAAAAAAGTCCTTTGGCCCCTTATACGTTCAGCGGCCACAGCCTGCTCTGAGTAATTGTGTTCACTAAAGGGCCGCCTCGTACAAACAGTGTTTAGCACATAAAATCATCCTTCTCACTTCTGCATATTAATGTATGCTGACATCAGAAGAATTTGGATAACATTTCTTAAAACCCCTTTGAATTCTTAGCTCACACTGAGATTCCCGGGCAGTGCGGGGGTCTGTGTGATCAAAGTTGCTCACGCGATAACAATATTGAAACAAGGAACGGGAGCGCTGCGTCGGAATGGACCCTACATCCAGCCCCTCTGATCAGGACAAAACACCTTCCGGCCTGGGATCAGTGGCACATTTAGAGCTGCTCAGCCGTAAAGAGAAACAGGAGGAATTCTTTAAGGAAGTAGTAAAATTAGAAAGCCGAAGTGTTTCTGCTCTTCAGGTGAACAAAATTAAACCAGGCAGCAAAGCAGAGTAGCGGAGCAGGGAAGGGGATGTAACGGGAGCGTGATGTGATCCAGGGAGGCAGGTGCATCCAAGGGCTTCAGCTGGGCACCTCGGAACGGTGCGTGCTGGAAGGTGGCTCGTCCATTATGCAAACTGGCACCACATAAGTCAGGAGAGCGGCAAGAACCCTTAAAGACCTGCTCTGAGCGGGTCTTTAAGATTTCTGCAGCTTCTTATTCACTATCAGGAAAAATACACAGTCGGGTTTCTAAACATAGAAAAACGGACAGTAGAAATTACTACAAAGCACTCTGGATTACTTGGGTATAAGCAAGGGCAAGCAATGCTTCACTTTTCAGTGCAAATGCTATTTGCAGCATCATTCCCTGCACTAATTTTCACAGTTACACAACATGTCACTGTTCCATAGAGTCGATAGGACTTTGGAAGTGTAAACGAGGAAAGGTCTCAGCCACAGCGACAACTTAAACGACCACAGGCAATTATTGTGAAATCAGAAAAAGTTTATTTATACCACACATAAAATTGTGCTTCTTTATGATGATACTCAAAGAAAGTAAGTGCAAATAGATCCTTTAGAAGACAGGGGTAATAATTACTGATTACACTGTGGTTAGGCTGTTTGTGTCTAAAGTATCAAGTACAATTCTACAAGGTCTTAAGCCATGTTTTAATAGCAGCCATTGATTGATCTTGTTACTGAAAAACATTCTGGTTTCTAAGTTACCAAACATCACATTTTATTCTGTTAACTTCCATTCGTTTTTATTTGGGAAAGAAGCATATTTTGCAGCACGGTGGGCATTATATCAATTTCTTTCATAGTGATCCCAGAGTAATGTCCACGCTAATGACATCTAAATTAAGAACAGCAGACCAAAAGATTTTTCACTCACAACCTCCCAGCAGACAAATAGATCAATAATCCAGAATTATTTGGCTCTTTCATAATTCCCCATATCAAATGACTACTTTATGCTTGATATAAGAGCAAGATGACTAATCCTGGCTGTTGTGGAAAGCAGCTGTTTGCTAAACCCACCTTCAACTCACTGCAAATGAAAATGTCATCTGTAAAGGTCTCTCATTTTTTTTAGGATAATTCATCACAGTGATTAGGCACCTCCTGAAGCAAGACGTTATCGACTCCTGGTTTGGAAGAGTTAATTCACTGTGCTGCAAGCTGATGTGAAAGGGAGGAATTGCAGGGAAAGAAAGTTTTCAAATGAAAAATAAGCAGAATGAAGCTGAGAGAGACATCAAAAGGAGCTTTTTATAGAAAGCACTCCGTAAAGCTGCATCACACAATCACAGAATCAATGAGGTTGGAAAAGCCCTCTGAGATCATCGAGTCCAACCCGTGACCCAACACCACCGTGTCAACCAGACCGTGGCACTGAGTGACACGTCCAGTCTTCCCTTGAACACCTCCAGGGATGGTGACTCCAACATTTCCCTGGGCAGCCCCTTCCATTGTCTAATCACCCTTTCTCTGGAGAAATTCTTCCTAATGTCCAACCGAAACCTCCCCTGGCCCAGCTTAAGACTGTGTCCTCATTGGGTCACTGGCTGCCTGGGAGAAGAGGCTGAATCCACCTGGTTACAACGTCCTTTTTGGGAGTTGTAGAGAGCAATAAGGTGTCTCCTGAGCCTTCTTTTCCCCAGGATAAACACCCCCAGCTCCTTCAGCTGCTCCTCACAGCACTTGTGCTCCAGGCCCTTCACCAGCTCTGTTGCCCTTCTCTGGACTCGCTGCAGCCCCTCCATGTCCTTCCTGAACTGAGGGGCCCAGAGCTGGACACAGCACTCCAGGGGTGGCCTCACCAGTGCCCAGTACAGAGGGATAATCACTGCCCTGATCCTGCTGGCCACACTGTTCCTGATCCAGGCCAGGATGCCATTGGCCTTCTTGGCCACCTGAGCACACTCTGGCTCCTGTTCAGCTCCGGTCTCCCTTGTTCACTCCCAGCACTCTGGTCAGCAGGAACACTGACCCATGTCTGGGTTGATGTGATGCTTGGGCCATTCTTACAACACCTCCAGCTGAGCTGCCCACCCCTGCAGCACCAAAACCACATCAGCTGTTACCCCTGAGCCCTGTTATTTGCTTTCCTCCCAGTAAATCCTCAACACACACCTTTATACAAGGGCAGGCTGTACCCCAGAGACCCTGAGGTAACAGAGAGAACACATTTCTGGTTGGGACGATGCCTAATTAAAAGTGCTACCCCTTCTTCCCGTAGGTAAAGGGATAATCTTGGCCTCCAGACATTTTTTTTCTGGCAGATTTGGATTTCCAGAGACTGAAAATCTTGTAGTCAATCTCTCCACAAGTACAGTCTTTAAAGAGAACTGAAATAGATGGCAGAACTGAAAAATGAGACTGACACAGTAAATCACAATGATTTATGAGCATTTAGGGATGTGGGAAAATTTACTTTTTCCCATTTATTTAAAAATAAATACATTACTTATTTATAGTCTTCATTCTCATGCAGCATAGAGTACTTTGGTGCTGTCTTGCCAAATTGAAGTCATTGGATTTTAACAATTATAGGGTCACATTCCTGCATCCCTTTCATGCCTATATATGCAGTTTCATATGGATGCAGTACAGATTTTAGATATTAAAACCCTTTTCTATTGGTCATCCTAATACATCCAACTAATACAGAATTAATCACCGATTTTTCCATGTCTTCTCCTGTCTAGTTTCAATGTTCAAAGGAATGATTTATGCTGCCATGTAAACATCAGTAACTAAATGTTTGCTAATAATTAGCCTGAATCTCTTTTTTTTTTTTTAAATTTCGTCTATTTTCTTGCATTTTACTTAATAAGTTGCACTTTAGTTCCCTACCAGATGCTCTAGGGCTCCCTCAGCTTATCTACTTCCACTGTATATCAACCCTGAATATTTAAGCCTGTTTTAGAAGTGCACACAAGCATGTGGCATATTTGGGAATGGGATAACCAGGAAGCACCATAAGCACTGCCAATATTCCCTTTTTTCCTCTGATAATTTTAGTCTCTGGAACCGTAAACACACAATGTCAAACCTTGGGATCCAAACCTTGGGGAGCCCAGTAACTCCACCCCACTCCTCGAGAGATTGCTAATTAAGAAAATCAGTACCAATTTTATGTTTGGGTGGGTTTTTTTAAACATCTTGCTGTTTAAATCATAACTTTTACTCTCCCTGCCAGTTTTCCATTCTTTTGTAACTTCCCTACTTACTTTTCTGCTAACAAGATGAAACTGAAATCAGTATTTCAAATGTGATCACAGAAGTTGGCCAGGAGTACCACAATTTGTTGTTTTCAGTCTGCTTTTGCACTATTTTGTTCCTCTCTGGTGTTTGCGTGTCAGAATTTATGTTAATTGATAATAATCAGCTTCCTTCCTTTTTTTTTTCTTTTCTTAAATGACTTATCAGTTTCCTTCTTTTGAAATAATTACAAAACTAGCAAAGGGCGAAGGGTGCTCCCATGGCTGGGAGTACAAAATTCTATGCAAAACTATTTATCAATTAAACAAATGAGTCTGAACTACAAAAGTCCACAGAAAGTCTGCAGGAAGACAGTCAGACTTAAAGAAACAGCAAAAGAACATTTAAACTACCAAAAAAAAAACCCCACAAACCTTGGACAGAAATACAATTTGGGATTATGGACATCTACTGTAAAGAGAAAACACCACAGAGTGTGTTAATACAAAAGGAAGAAAACAATAAAGACTTTATTAAAATTCTTGAGATAAAGAAGCTTCAGGGGCATCAGAATCCTGAGTATGGCCTTCTCCCTGCAAAGTCTGTTTTGTGTCACTTAGCTGAGAATGAAAACGAATTTACTCTGTTTTAATTAAATAATCTACAGGCATTTAGAACCATTATTAATTTATGTTTGGCTGAAAGTAGCAGTGAAATTTCGAAAACTATGAGAACAAATTAAGGTTATAAAGTTCACGTATTTGCATAATTACTTTGATTTATGGGAATAAACCCAGCATTTTCCCCCCTGGTCACAACACTAGGAAGCCACTTACCTATTGCACAGTTCATTAATTGTTTTTTTTTCTTATTTGCTGTTTGATTTTGCAAAAATGGATGTGTTACAAAGAATAACAAACACATGAACAGAAATGCCAGACTATGTTACTAGATGTAACAGCAGCAAAAGAACAAAAAGAAATAATTGTATAGAGGATCCTATGAATGTTTATTTTTTCAGGCTTGACAACAACCACAAAATGGATAAAATGTTAGAAGAATCTGCATCACTGACTAATAATAAAAATTCTTGGAGGTTTTAAAGTACTGCCATGTCCTGCACTTTGTGATGTACCAATGTAAGGCCTGTTGATGACCCTCAGCCCTGTCTCTGTGCTGCAATGTTCATTTAAACAGCATCCAGTCAGATAACAACTAACTTTAATTCATTCTAATTTTCCTATATCCTGCTGAACCTTTAAGCACGATTTGCTTTAGCCTTTTCCAGCTGCGTTTATACCGGGGGGATGTAATAACGTGTCTCTACATCTGCACAGGAGTTGTCCTGTTTGTTTTGGCTGTCACGGCATGAAACACCTTCGCGGCGTCGTATTTTGTGTTCTCGTCACATTGAGTTTAAATCTTGCGGATGCTGATTCACATCTTGGAACCTGCACTACGTAAACAGCTGACACGGTTTGCCCTGGTGATTCCCCTGCCCTCTGACAGCTGATTCCCGGTCCCGTGGAAGTTGGTGGAAAATCCGTCACTGATTTCAGCACAACCAGAATTTGTCTCTGACCAAAACACAATTAATGTAGAGGGGGAAAAAAAATTCCAAATAACTTCAACGCACAAAACACCACGTCAGTTTGGACAAATCCCTCTGATGCACAGATGGGTCACTAATGAAGTATTTAACCTCTCCGTACACCTATTCGGAAAAAATCAACGGAACCACCTGAATTTGGAAAGTTCCACCCACTGAACTGTGATGCAGCAGTGCAAGCACGATTTATCATTTTATTAGCAACGTAGAGGAACAGGATATTCCCCAATAACTGCTGTTTATACATCGCATAAGGTGTCATGTCACAAATGTGCATCCCCAAATATTTTTGTTTACAAGCTGCCACGTGGAGAAGCCAACTGGCACGTTGTTTAGGTACCGATTTCTGACACGTGCTTTGTATACAGAAAACCCTGATTTATGAAATGTGAGACAGAAACTTGTCAGGTTTTTTTTGACGTATACAAAAATAACTGACAGCACATAAATCACCACAACATTCGCAGTCCATTCCGAAAAGCTCGGACTGCTTAGTTCTAAAAGTTGCTGTGTTTTTGCAAAACACTATTTTTTTAGTTGATTTTGGATTAAATTCCTTATAATTTATGCAAAACATTAATATGCTGGATGCTTTATGGACAAAAAAAGGCTGATAATTCAAGCCTGATGCAGTGAGATTGTGAGTGAAATATGACAGTGAGGAGACAGAGAGGAAGGCTAAAAGCTTACAGCCCTTCAATCCACAACTCAGAAACTGTATGTACATCTTGTCAACTCAGATGAAGTATTTTAAAACATATTAAATGTGGGCTAATACAGTGGCTAAAGTTTGTGCAACTTGTCCTCAATTGACCTGGGTGGAGCTATGCTAATTTACAGTAGAAGTGGCAGAGAATTTTTTAGAAAGACAAAACTGCTGTTATTCTGTATGAAATAACTGTAAACCTTTTAAATAGGGGATTTTCTGAAGTTAAAAGAATAAGTTTTAAAACTTTTTTTTTCTCCTTTGTTGTGTTCTCCTTTTACTCTTTCCTCCATTTACCCTCAACTTTTTCTTTTCACCTCTTCTGATCTGTCTCAGAAAAAAAAAAAAAAAGAACGCATAAGAACAAATAAGGAAGACAAATAAAGATGAATATGGTAAGAGTTTGTAATTTTTTAGTTTCACTGAAGAGAAATGAAAATGATGAAACACGGAAGTTCCCACAATAATTTGTTGTCTTTCCACTAAAAATGGCAACAGAATAAAAGGTTGATGTAGGTGAGGTAAGGTCTAACAACCTAAGACGGTGTCTTACACATTTTGTTTTGCAATTTCTAAAAGTGACTCAGTACACAGGAAACTCAGAGTAAAATTCATCAACTGCATCTAATGGCTTTGTCTGTCTGAAAAGGGAAAGCATCTCCTGCACCAGGGGGAGCACAGGAAAAAAGCCTCTGGAAGAAGCAGCTTGACAGAGCCCTGAGAGTGGCATTAACCATCAAGGAAAGGTAAGTGCCAATGAGACTTGGTTGAGTAATTAGACAGGCACAGAGTTAAGAATTTGAAAACTGAGATTGCCCATGTTGCAAATCCCTTTCTTTAAGTGCCGAATAATCTTTAAAGTCGCCAGTCTTCCTCCATGACCTGGTCTTGCTTATTCCTGCAAAATCACGGCTTTTGTTGCCGTCATTGCCAACAAAAGCAATAAGCAGGGTAACAAATTTACTGTTTGTCGATTACACGGTAAAATGCATGAAAAAAAGCACATATTTCCTTTACAAGAAATCACAGTTATAACTTTATGTGTAAATCAGTAAGGGACACAAATTATGCCAGATGAAACATGATGTAGCCTCAGACCGACACCATCCAACAGCACAAGCAGACAAGACCTGGGCTTTAGTCCTCTGAGCCCTCTGGGGATGGTCACAACCATCATAATACTCTGATGTTTTCCTACAGACACAAGATTGATTTGTAATGGATAAAGAAATGGACAGAGAAAAATGAAGCAGAATTTGAAGAATTTTTTTTTTTTTTTAACTTATTTTGTGTCTGGCTACAGCACCACAGTGCTGAGAACCTCCCTGGCTTTTAAAGATTATTCCAAGTAAAGCATTTGGTGTATGATCCATTGTGCCCCATGGGCCTATTCTGTAAGGAGTGTGACCCTGAGCACTCCTCCCCTTTTCTCCAGGCATTACATCCTTCTGCATGGAGTTCCCAAGGCTCCCTGCACGTCTGTGACCACCCTGCCCTTTGCAGGTACGTGCTCTTCACTGATGGTTTCTGGCAAGAATTTCTTTTCCCGTGTTTTTGTCACAAGAGAGTAACCCACGTTCTGAAGCCAACTACTCTGCCTGCACAAGTGCTAAGTAGCTTTTCTAGCAGCCAGTAGGATATTTCTCTGCAGTAAATACGTTATTTTCCCAATAAATTACTCTGGAAATTAACAGTTCTCTCCCTGAATGACATAACTGTTGCTGGCAGATTATCTGACAGTCTAGATGTCAAAATATTTTTTTCTGTGTGTGCTTGCAAAATCTTCAGAATGTTAAAAGTGACTGTCAGGATTTTGAGCTTGGATGAAGTTCACTTAATTTTGGAAAACAAATGGATTTTTATATATTATATTCAGTTGCTTCGTTATTGAAGTACAAATTGAAGTAAAGTGAGGGCAAAAACCCACACGAAAAACACAGACATTATCTGCCTTTTTTCTAAACTGAAGCACTTTCCATTAAAAAGAGAGGTTACCTGTGGAAAGGACTGGACAGTGGACTGGAGACAGGTCAAGAGGCAATGAAGTGCCTGTTTTGGGGGATGACACAATTTCTCCCTCTGCTTGGAAAAATGGCAGGACGTGCTTTGCATCAATTTTACAGTGTGACAAGGAAGAATCCTGGAAAAACACACTTGTGGAGCACACACATCTCCCCTAAAAAGAGTTAGAAATCCAAAGGCTGAGCGGAGAACTGTGCACTGATTTCCATTACAAGGCTGTGGAGGACGGCCAAGAAAGGACAAAAAGAACAAAAGCCATCTGAGAGTGTGTAAATAGGTTCAGCTGAAAAGTTATTTTTACAATATTGTTATTGATGTGAAAAAATAAGCAATGGAACCTTCAGGCATCAGTCTGGGATACAGGCTGGCTGGTTACCTCTATTCCCACATGCTTCTCTTATGTACAGGAATGAAAGTCTGCCCCAATAACCTGCTGGAGGACTGTTCTAACCAGACTTTCTTTAAATGGAAAAACAGTTGTTGTTTTCTCCAAGGACTGCGCCCCAGACTATCACATGCAAAATCATAGGAAAGCAAAAGGTGGTGCTGACAGAAAGACTTGGGGAAGCTTCTCGTATGGCACCCGCCCTGCTTCTCCCTGCATTAACTGCTGCAGGTAATTCCTGTCTTTTCCTCCCGAATTTGAGGCTATGCCATGCCAGCAGTGCCCAAGCTTGCTGCCATGGCAGAAACTGACTCTGTACTGGGATGACTCCCCTGGTACATCCAGAAGTTTGTCTGCACACGTGCCACAGAACTTGGACCCAAATTTTGGACCCGTGTTGTGTCGCGTGATGAGGACGATTAGGAAGGGCAGCGCTCAGAGCACACTGCTGTTGTGAGAACTGTTCATGCAGGTGATTGTTATTCCCTGGCTGGATCACAGGATACGGGGTGGCTGGGAGGGGGCCAAATGAAGTGCTCTGGTAGGTCTCAGTCTCCTCCTGAGGAAAGAGGAATAGATTTTCCTGAAAAGAAGTCATGAGGAAATACGACAGGAAGCCTTTAATGATCTGCTTAAGAGATAAGACAAAACATTGCTGGGTATCTCTTTATGATTAAATATCTTTTGTAATTGTTGGATTCTGTCCTAATTAGCTTTGATACATCAGAGGGCTGCTTTGTGAGCTGTTTGGTTAAGACATGTTGTTCTGTTCTGCTTCCTTTCAGATGTTCTAGGGATAACATTATTAGGCTTACCTTTTTGTTCATTCACTACACTGTTTCTGTGCTAGTAGGACATCACACCCATGCTCTTAATTTGATTCAATCTCTGAATAAACTTTCCAACTTCAAAAATGAGATTTATCTCGTTCCATTTCAGCACTTTTGCATCCACTGATTGCCTGAAAGCTTTAACTGGTTCATTAAAGCATGGGTGTATTTGAATTCACATCTCCCTTTCTTGTAACACTTTTAAAGTACCCAGTATTTTACTGTAAGTTGTCCAACTAATTCTACTAATAAATAAATAAATAAATAAACAAATTAACTAATTGACTAATTCCATTCTAATCTTTTCAGACTCTGTATTTTCACTAGGAAGTCCACAATAGGGATCCTATCTTCATCTTGAACCTCTCAGTTCTTTGCAATTAACACCAAGATCCAAAATGCTGCCTCCTGTACCTTTCACAGCAAGAAGTTATTTATAGAACCCCACGGTTTAGATTAAGCAAAACTCTGCTGAAACTGGAGGATGCGGTTACACCAAATTCTGAGGATAAAAGTGAGAAGCAGTTGCACTTCTTGGAGGAGGAATTAGAACCTGTCACACATCGTAGCTCACATGGCAAACCAGGTGATGGATGCAAATGGATTTTGCTGGGACCTGAACACTGACATGGCCCCAAGTAATGAGCTGTGTATTTTTCAGAGGACGTGTATCTGTGAGCAGAAAAAAAGATGTTACAAAGTCGAAAACAGCCAGAAAAGTGATGGAGCATTTTTCTAGAAAACATTCGGAACTCTGAACAGAAACTTTCCATATTTCCTCCTGTATTTCAAACCAGTTCAGTTGTTTCTTCACAGCAATATGGCTCTGTTGCCTCGGTGAAGAAATATGTTTGCCTGTGAAGAAACACGTTCAACAAATTTAATTCACTAAAGAAACCTATCTGCAAGACCATGTAACTGTTTACATCAAAAGAAGTAACAATATGTTAGAAAATAATCAGAAATTTCCACAAAGCAGAACTTCATTTATCTCTGAAATAAAAAGTTAACCAGTTTCCACGCATTGCAACAAATCAGCCTGTACACTTCCATTTCCTCAATATACGCTTGGTTTCATTAAATTTTACTGAGCTAAATCTTATGTGTTCCTCATCAATATAAATTTGGCCAATCTGCAGAATCTGAAATGCTCTCCCTGATGTAATTTTACGAGTTACACTGAAGTCATTAGCTGTTATTATTCTTCCATTTTAAATACCCACAGGCATGATTCTAATTTCGAGTACACCAGTTAAGCTTCTAATGCAAACAATTACATGTTCACGGGGAAAAACTTTCTGAATGTTAATGTACAGCAGGAATCTCACAGTGCACGTATTAAGGCTGCAAAGCAAGGAGATAGTAGTTAAAAGTTTAATTTCCTACCTTTAACCTTCGTGGTCGTCATTGTTTATTCATCATTACTTAAAAAACTTTCCTGAATTGACAACTATGATTCCTATGATTCCACAGTGGAAACATTTCAAAGCTGGGCTTAAGAGGGAGTGGTTAGCTCAGGAAAGTAACCTTAATACTTCTAAACTTAAGAATTAATATACAAGACACAAGTTCTTTCCTAAAAGGTTCTGCAAATAATGACATGATTTGTAAAACACAGTACACGAAAAAGAAAAAAGCTTTGAACAGTTATCAGATGAAAAAACCTGTTAAAAGTTTTCTTTAGAATGAAACAGTTTGTACATTGTTTTCCTATATAATCTACAAATTTTATATCATTTGGGAGATGCTGTTTCCTTTTTAGCCTTCCCAGCTGTACAGAACTTGCTCCTTTTACACCAGTAGGAAAGAAATGTGTACATAAGTAAGCCAGCAAGTATTACCTGGAAAAATGAGTTATTCCTCCTTGGGTGTGGATCAGGGTTTTGATTCCCAGCAGCACCTGCTCCATCAGTGCAGGAACAGCACAAAAAGAGAGATGGTGATAAAGACCAGCAGCAATTTGTCCAAGTCTTCCAACTTAAATCTGACCAAATTAACAATTACTCAGAGGTAGTAAGGAGTTAGTAGCAGGCCATTTCTATGGCTCATGAGCTTTTGTAGGTACCAGGTTTTTGTAATTTTTAACTTGCTTTTTATTACTGCGATAGCAATCTGCAATCAACCTCACAAGATTCAATCATCTCACTGCGTTGGGCAGCAGTGCACCAGCTCCTGAGGCACCGCTAGGAATGTGCTGGACATCCTTAAAAAAGAACCTCAGGATTCCTCACAGCAGCTGTCAGCAACGATGCAAGATTTATTAACAAGACAAGTTTTAACTGAATTCCATGTGCTTCTCGATAATACAATCGCTGTACCAACCGTTCTGGCATTTAATTTTATATTAAAATAGTGTTATCCTTAAATATTTTTCAGTGTGCCACACAATATAGCATGGGAATAATGACCATGAAAGTTGTCTGGAAGTGGCTTTCAGCTCCCCTCTGGAAGTTTGTGGTGTTTTATTTATTGTGGGGATTTTTGTTTGTCTGTTTGGTTTTTTTGTTTTGTTTTTGTTTTTGTTTTGAGTTTCTGTTTGTTTTTTGGTTTTTTTCTTGGTTTTTTTTTTTTTTTTGCAGGGGGGAGGGAAGGGAGCTGGTTTCTTTGTTTTCAGCTGAGGTCATCTCAATGACTTTGCCTCAGTTACCAGCATGGCATTGTAACAGTTAAATCAGTGTTGCTGAGGGATGGCAGAGGGTTGGTAACAGTGGCTGGGAAGGGACTGCCAGAGGCAGGGGTTGCTTTTCCCAAATTTATGTCATGTGAGCTCATTCTGGGGCACCATCATTTTGGTCACCCAGCTGTGTAATTTTTGTCAAAGTGCTGACTCAGTCATTTGTCTGGCTAAGACTGGGGAAAAACCCCAACCCCCACGTGACTGTTTCTGCTCTTTGCCAGGCACTTTGTCAGTTTAACAGAACATTCATGTTCCACACAACCAGTGGAAAACTATGACAGCCACAGAAGGAAGAGCTGGAGTAAGGGACTGGTTAAGAACTGGCCACAGAAAAGGCCTCTGTCCAACCAGTGGCCAAATCCACCTCGTGCCTTGGCTCTTTTCTCTCTGCACCACCTTGTTCACGGAATCACAGGATGGGTCAGGCTGGAAGGGACCACAGAGGGTCATCTGGTCCCACCTCCCTGCTCAGGTGGGGTCATGCCAGAGCACACTGCACAGGATTGTGTCCAGACAGCTCCAGAATATCCCCAGCGAGGGACATCCCACATCCTCTCCGGACAATCCGTTCCAGTGCTCGGTCACTGCACAGGAAAGAACTTCTTCCTCATGTTCAGGTGGAACTTTGGGCATCAGTTTCTTCCCATTGCCTGTTGTTCTGTTGTTGGCACCACCAGCTCCTGACAGATTCTCCTTTTCTTTTATGCTGCCAACCCACTTACCCACCCACCCATGGAAGGGTTTGAAACCAAAACCCTCCACCTGGGAGACAGAAACTGTAATCCTCCTGCTTCTGTGTCCCGTGCTTTCTTTGCAGACCACTGACAGACAGCACTTGCATTGCAAAATTAATAACCCTAAACAGACTGGGAAAAAATCACTTGATTCATAAGAGACGTTTAACAGTAGCTATGAAAGAGTTGTTCTTAACTAAGGATATACGTTGCATTTAGTTATGTTTTCAGAGAGACAGTGCCTTAACACAGGCTGGTGTAACAGAAACCAGGAACAACACTGAATTTGCAAGAAAACCTGTGTCTTGTCTGATTTCCTGAATAAAGTTCCAATAAACATTCAAACTTTGTAAGATCATCTGAACTGATCCGTTAAAAACGGGACTTCATCTTTACTGAGCAGAAAGTCTCTTCAGAAGGTATTCCGCAACCTGCAGGTTCAACTTCTTGGCATGGTGGGATGATTCACTAGAAATATGCCTGCACTGAAGGGATATGTAATAAAAACAAAACCAACCACTTAATAAAAAAAAGAACCAATGACACGATTGACAATAGTATTTAAATTTTAAAATAACCCATTTGTCCTCCTTTTTGTACAGGGAACAACTACAACCTGAGCAGGACCAGTGTAAATTTCTTAAGATTATGCCCCAGACACTTTTGTATAACTACCCTTGGGAAGAAGAAATGTATCCAAGTACTTTCAAAACTTCCGATGTTTTGAAAATTGAGCCAATTGCATCATTACTTTCATGGTCTCTAGACCGCCAGTAACTTGGATTCCTGTGTGTAAGCCTGTGAATTCAACAGGGGATGTGGAATTTTTTGACTGAGGGGAAGGAATAATACAGGGACTTTCTTCTCATTGATACTAAGAAGCCACTAGATAAGCATTTTGTTGTAGTAAGATTTATCCACAACTTAGTGAAATTCTGTGTATTCAGTACTGGCAGAAAAAGCACCAATTTAAGCAAATCAAGGCTTTGGAAACCACTGCCTATTCTCAGTGAAGCTTCCCCTTGCTGCTCCTTCTCCCAAGAGCATTTTGTCCCATGAGACCAATGGCAATTTCCTTCCTTTCACTTGGCTTTCAGTTTGGGATTATATATCCATGGGGAGAAACGCTGTATTTTAACTTTCCTCACAAGAGTAAACCACCACAGGGCTTGTTACAGCCAAAACCCCAAATCTAAACACCACTAGGGAAGAGCTCACGAACTGACTTCAGTAGTACTGAGTCTATTTATATAAATACACAAATACAATCACTCAAACAGAAACCAAACTACACCTGGAGAAATTTTAAGATGGGAAATTCTCCCAACCATTCCTGTGGATTTCCTGTTTCACAGGTTCCCAAGTGAAGTGCAGCTGACAGGTGGTGAAAGCAAGGGGAAAGGCAGGGATGGCTTTTGGTTTCATCAAGGTCAAGCTGATGGTAGAAACCACTTGTGTTCCTCACACCATCCTGGTGTGCTCAGCTCTGTGATCCAACTCTTACCGACAGTGGAGCACAAACCACTAAAGAAGTTCTAAACATAATCTACCTCTTGATAGTAGCAATTTTATATAAAAAAGGTGAAAATTTCAGTTTGGTGTGTTGTTTATCTTCCAGTTATATATGATGAACACATTTACCTGCTTTGGGTACAACCCTGTCCCATATTCACAGCATCAAACTAACAGAATGCCACCTCATTTTGGGAACATTCGAAAATGTAAGAAATTAAGTAAAGGGTGAGTTGCATGTCCTATAGCAACAGTCCTCAGACTCAGGCATCATGTTTTATTTTATTTGAAACGCCCTGACTCACCCATAGCTCTGAAGGAATCCTGAGCTGTGTTTAGAGGATGATGGAGAACTGTCCTTGTCCGTGTTTATTAAGTGTAGGATGGAGCTTCTTGAGCCACTGCCTTAACTCTGACAAACCCAATGTCCCCAAGCCACTTATGCTATTTGCACCTTTAAAGTCTCATCTGTGCACAATTACAAGATTTAATACCTACCATTACTTGTGCAAAGTACCCGATTTTCAAAGTGGCTGCCCAGGCAGATGTTGCAGGAAATGGACAGGAGAGACTTCAAGCAAAATAGTTTTTTAGATTGGTTATTATCCTTTTAGACACCCACAAGAGTGTTAACAAAAAGCAACATACACAGCGGATGAGGCTTTTAAAATAAATAATTCTCAGATACTTTCTTGTAAAGATTTTTCTATGACACCGCTAAATTAAATCCAGTAAGAGCACGTGACACCCTCTGCTCTCAGAGAAAAACAAAAATATCAGATAATAATGTATTTTGGATAATATTGCATGCTGTCCCAGGATTTACAGAAGTTAACGAGGTATCCACTCACCTAGTTCACTGAGCATCACAAATGGTTCTTTCCAAATATTTACACGGAAATCCTTTGCTCAGAGCTGGTTTACAAATGTGATTTACTTGTTTTTACCTACAACCCAGAAAACCAGTTGGCTACAAAGGTATCAGCCCAGCAACTTATGGTAAATCAGTACGTAAAAGACCACTACAGAAACACAAAGCTGGGGCTTTTTTTCCCCTCCTTGACAGCATTGGCCAAGTTCTATAAAGTTACAATTGTCAATTTGAAGAGAATATAAACACAGCATTTTATTTTCAGCTTCTCAACAGACACATTAAATTCCTGCACAGTGACAAACGCAGAAATCCCACTTTCTCTGCAGTTTTGGAAGGGCAGAGATCCTTGTTCATGATCCTCTTCTGTCAAACAGTGACTTCTTTGGAAGGTGGAAGGTCGTGAACTGCCACATCCAGTTCCTAGAGGGAGGGCAGACACCCACTTACCTTCCAAGACTATTCCCACAAATGAAAGCATTCCCAGGTTTGGAATATGCACCAAAGGGCGCAGTCACAGCTGCCAGCGGACAGGCAGGACTGAAAATATAATTAAAAATCTACTAACAGAAGCAGCATAAAGGAACCACTTCCTGGACAAGTATAATTTTCTGCATTATTTATTTCTCCAGCTCTGCAGAAACTGTCAGTGAGTATTACAGATCTATAGAGCGCAAAAACCATGATACAGTGGTAGCTTTTATAAAAGTCACTTCTTCTGTTGGTCAAACTTCAGCAAACGGGTCATGCAGAGAAAAGGTGTCGCTCACACAGCAAATCTACAGAATATCTAAACCCCCCTGATTTCTGAATTTCATGAACAGCTCAAAATACAGTTCGGGTCATGCATACAAATTCATTGTTTTCCATGTTCAGGCTGAATTACTGGCATGTTGCTGCACAGTGACAGACATCGGTGTTTACCTGGTAACTGTGGGCACTTCTTATGACCATGAACTACCACTGAAATTCCAGATGAATTCCAGCATTAAGCCTTCCAGAGACAATCCAGGTTTTAAAGTCATGCTTACCAAGGGGAATAGAGGGCAATACACAAAAATGACTGCACGATTCAAGCACGACAGAACAATACTAATTAAGGTCTATAACTAAAGCATTTAGTAATAACTTGTCTTTTAATACTTTATGAAACAAAAACATCCTTTTTTCTTTATAGTAACACATTTCCTAGATCAGCTCATTTTTACTCCCCTCATTACCCAAGGCTAGTAAGGTATTTCTGAGACTGAAGAGCAATTTTTTCATCTAAAAGGATAAATAGTATCAGAATGACTTTTCCCCCCACTATTTTCTATTTTCAATAATAACTCTTCTACAAAAGCACTGATTTTCCTTATTGCCAGCAAAAGCACTTGCCTTTTAGTGCTTTTTTTGGGGAAAAAAAATAAATCAAAACAAAACAACCCCCGTGGGTTTTGTATCAGTTTTCCCCACTTTCTTGACCACGATACACTGTCAAAATATAACACAGATCACACAGCACTCATCAGAACTTTAATGAGGGCAGTACAAAGAAAATGTAATATGCAGATCATTTTATTGTGAACTCCTGGACAATATGGAAGCTACTGCTACAATACACAAATGAAGTACTGTGGGCCTTTTTGTTCCCAATTACAAAAACAAAACAGTTTAACAATTCAAGATTTTCTGTTTTTACCTTGGAGTAAATGAAGAAAAGAACAGTAAGAAAAACAGACGCAGAAACAAACCATGTGTTACTAAAAGTAGGAAGGTAAATGAAGGGGCTGGTTTCTCCCTGACTGACCTATTGTCAGGTTGTATTACTTTGAGCTGCTTTCCCTTATATGCCCAATACTCATGTATTTCAGGCAGCCTGACTAAAATTTGGCAAGATGGCAAAAATGCAAGCATTCGATTTATGTTTTGTAAGACACAAAATGGCACCCTGTGGGTTCTCTTGGTTTGCCTGCTTTTTCTTAGCTGTTTTTCAGTTTGTGCACCTTGTCACACACATCCAAGGTTGTTGTCCTGTCACATTTCTCCTGGGCTACTGCAAAAGGATTTGCCTCATAGTCTGAGGTCCTCTGAGCCATTATGAGCTTGATGTTGACCGCACACCTCAAAATCCTTTTCAAACAGCAGTGTCAGCAGAGATGTGTGAAGGGGATGACCACTGGCCTCAGCTCCTCAGCAGCTCATGGCTTGCAGCTGCCAAGAACTTCAAAAAGCAGGAATGAAAGCCCAGTTGGAACTGATAGGCCCAACCTCAAGCACCTTAGTTTTTCTAAGGGCTGAAATGATGAGTCTTGCTGTAGGTGACTACCTAGTAAGTCTTGGACTATAGAATGCCCTAAGATTTCAATTGTATCCAGCGGGGACTGATCTACTTCAAATTTGCTACCTGACCTTGAAGTGACACCAAATATGTTACTAAATAATCAAGTTTCTCTAAATCCTTATTCCTGGAAACAAGCATCTGAGAATGGACCAAATGGGGAGGTCAGACAGTAAGAGAATCATAGTCATCCTCTCAAGCCAGAAAACCCTCAGGATGCAAGTCTGGCTTTTCAATACACTTTATATAACCACAGAAATGTTGCACTGAACCTCTGCCCTTTGGTAAAGCAAGAGCTACAGAGACATTGAAAATAAAGCAAATTTGTCCAGGAAAAAATGTGGTTTTGAGAAAGCAGGTTGGTGGCACGTGCCTTGTTGACAATGGCAAACTACACATTTGATTTCTGGAGTTGATGGTAGTGAAATGTTAATACTGATGTGAGAGCAAAAAGAAAAAGTAGACCTGAAGCGGGTCATCTTTTCCCTGTTCTGTGCTACACAAAGTTCTTTTCCTGGGATTGTGTCCCCACATATATGCTCAGGCTCGTCCTATTTGCCAGTGAATCCAAATGCTTGAGATCTCACAACTACCTTGCACATCAATGAAATGACAGCTTGATTCCCACTGTTGGGAGCAGAGTCTTCCTTCCAAATCAGCTTCTTCTGGCAGTGACTTCAGGAGTTGTTTTCAGATTAGCAAGGCATCAGGTGATGTGTTTTTATTTACAAGGAGAAATCTAAACCAAAACTTCCGCTGTTTCTAACATTACTTTCAAAAAGTGGCACATTAACTTGGCATCTCAATTTCACGCTGCAGAGATTCTCAGAGTGCCAAACCCCTTCCTGGAACACTGAGGTCTCTCTGGCATGAACCAGCAGTGCTCAGTCTGAAACAGACTGGGCAGATCTTGCAGCATGACAAGGCAACGTTCAACAACACACGGAAGTACACAAAGAAACGGCATGGAAAATGAATGGGGGTGACAACACACAGGAGAGGGGGGATCCCAAGAGTGTTGTTGAGTCACAGTTTTACCAGTCCACAGCTTTCACACAGAAGGTAACAAAGTGGTTCTGGACATTCACAGGTAACTCCCAAATTTAAACTAAGCTAAAACCTAATGAGGTAGCTAATACTTCATAGAATGGTTTGGGTTGGAAGGGACCTTAAAGATCATCCAGTTCCAACCTCCCATGCCATAGGCAGGGACACCTTCCACTAGATCAGGTTGCTCAGAGCTCCATCCAACCTGGCCTTGAACACTTCCAGGGATGGGGAATGCACAGCTTCTTTAGGCAACCTGTGCCAGGGCCTCACCACCCTCACAGTAAAGAATGCCCTTCTAGTATCTAATCTAAACCTACTCTCAATTTGAAATCATCCCTGCTTGTCCTGTCACTCCAGGCTCTTGTAAATATTCTTCTTTCATCTTTCCTGAAAGCTCCCTTCAGGTACTGGAAGGCCACAATTAGGTCACCTTTTCCAAGCTGAACAATTCCAATTCTTTCAGCCTTTCCTCACAGGAGAGGTGAATTATCCTTAGAGTCATTTGGTTGCCCTTACTTGATACAGAAAAACATGGCAGTTTCCTTCCTTCTGAATTTAAAGACACATTCCCTCCAAATTCAGCTTCCAGAGCATATCTCAGCATTGGAGGCATCACACTTGTCTGAAACAGTCTCTTGCCTTTCATGTAAGTCATCATGTATCACTGTCAGCCCCAAAATTGTCACGTGACTGTTTGCAGGCACCTTCAGTGTGCATGCTCAAGCTTTTCTTGTTATTATTAAAGACTCTGAGCCTTGGATACATCTTGAAGACCTGACACAATACCCAGGCCTTTGTGGCACCTCTCAAATCATCCGAGCAGAAAGAGGCATCTGGAAATTCAATTCCAGGAGGATGTGGGGCATTAAGAGTGGCATTGACTGAACTAGAGAAGTCGTGACTTCAGGTGCATGTGAGTTTCTCATTATATTTCCAACTGAACTAAGATTCTTTTTTGCTTCTACAGTCACTTGATTTGCTCTGCAGTTCAGTAGATGCCTTTCTTCTATCCAAAAATGGTTCTGTCTTCTCTCCTTTCTGGTGATTTATACTTGGGACACTGCAAAGTGGAAATTCAGCACCTCAGAAACAATAAGGAAATACCTTATTTTTGGCTTCCCGGGTGAGCTGGGAAGGGTCGAGGACCCAAGGAACCCAAGGATGGTGGTGATGCACTGATACAGATTGCCCAGAGAAGCTGTGGATGCCCCATCCCTGGAAGCGTTCAGAGGAGGGTTGGACAGAGCTCTGAGCACCCTGGTCTGGTGGAAGGGGGCCCACAGCAGGGAGTTGGAACCGGATGATCTTTAAGGTCCTTTCCAACCCAAGCCATTCCGTAACGCGCAGGTAACGCTCCAGCCACAAGGCGGGCTGGGGGGCGCGTTCAGCTGTACGAAGGAGAAGAAAGCAGCAAAGCCAAGCCTCTTTCCCTCCGGCGCGCCAAGAAACCCAAAACTTTACTCAGGCACGAGGTGTCCCCAGTAGTCCCAATTCACAGGTTTTTCTCCTCCCTTCCCTCCTTCGCACCTTTCCCGCCGCTCCAAGCCCGGGCCGGGCCGGGCCCTTCCCCTCCCTCACGCCCCCGGCCCGTCGAGGCATCGCGAGACCTTTCGCGCCGCGAGTCTCGCGCGAGGCGCGCGCGGCGCCACGTGACTACCGCGAGCGGGGGCCGCTCCACCTGTCACGGGCTCGGGAGGGGCGGGCCGGGCCGAACCAATCGAAGGGGGGGAGGAGGAAGGAAGAAGCCCCCCCGTCCCGGCCTTCACGCGCCGCCCGACGGCCGCCGCCTCGGAGCCACCCCAGTCAGCACCGTCCGCGCTCCCCGAAGCCCTTATTTGCTGCTTGTGCCAAGCGCGCTGCGCCCAAGGCAGGGCGGGGTGGAGCGCGATGCGCGCTTGGCCCCCGCCCCGCCGGTGGGGCATGGCCCCCTCCTTCAGCGGCGTCCACTCCCCCAGCCCGGAGCCCCCGGTACGCAACTCCACCCGCGTCCCTCCTCCTCTCCCTCCCACCCCACCGCCCTCCACTCCCGACACCTCCCCACAAGCCCCCGCCGCCCGCTTTTAAAGGNCCCGCTTTTAAAGGCGCACCCCAACCTGCTGGCGCCCGCTAATCGCAAAGCTCGTCTGAGCGACGGCAAGTCCGACCTATCACAGGCTGCGGATCCGCGAAACCCCGCCCCCTCCCTCAGCCGCCGGCTAATGGGGCGAGGCCGGCGAGGGGGGTTGGGAGGGGG
>VXAY01004948.1:2694-89837 GCA_013399855.1 Oxyruncus cristatus
CCCCCCCCCCTTTTTTTTTTTTTTTCCCTGCTAGTAACCTGAGTGATCAAGTCTAGTCTAATAGCAATGCTGACATTCAACTTTTATTTCCTCTGTGCATTACTTGTTTCATAAAGCATGAGATATGTTCATCCTGCAAAGTTTTATCAACCCTCAGGCAAAACTTTGATACTGTTATTTTGACACAGAGGTTGTCTTAGCTATTTTAAGAAAATGATGCTTTGAAAAGTTGAACCTTACCATTTCCTCAATGCCATGTTTTAATCAGTGGACAGATCAGTGGTGTATGCCTAGGCATTTTTAACCTTCAAATACTAGCAGGAGAGTGACCTTAGGCAGGTAGATATGTTAGAAGTCTGAGTATCATTATAGATGTTGCAGGGGTTTTTTTCATACCATACATCATAAATCTACAGCCATCAGCTTATGAATAGTTTGCCATAATAACTGTAAAAACTTTGAAATCAGTTCTTTGCTCTGTGTTCAGAGGTATAGCTTTGATCTCAGAACAATCCAACCCTTCACTGCATAACTGACTAGCTGAGTTGTATAGGGATGCTGTTATTTATGTATGAAAAAATAATGTATTGACAGCTAAAGAAGACATTGTTTGGACATGGTTGTTTAGTGTAGTCATATATGTTTTAATTTATTTCTATTTTATTTGGTCAGAAATGGTGCTGGAGCTGAACTAATTCAAAATTCCCTTTGATCAGCCGTATCTACAGTATATACATGCACAGATATATTTACTGGGCATGGATATATAGATATGCTGAAAACTATACTAAATATATAATCTATTGAACAATATATTCTATAATAAACTACATGTTTGATTGACAATAAAATATATTTTTTCTTCCAAGCATGTTTTTTTTTTTTGCCTAGGCATGAGTAGGAAAAGTCAGTTAGGAAATATTTTATTGTTCTTTCATTCCTGATTGGCTCCTAATCATATTCTGGTGCTTCAAGATTATCACTGACATTTTACAAATATATGCTTGGTGAGTGTAGGGTGATTGTCACCTCCGTTCAGCTCTTTGCAAACTGCTTCCGTCTCTTTCAAAGACAAGCTGTAAACCAGCTTGTTGGGCATGAAAGGCTTTCTGCAACAAAACTCAGTTCCAGCAAAAGTGCTTCAGAGCTGCCTCAGTTTCACCACATTTTAAAACATGCCTAAGTGTCCATGAGGTTCCTTAGGCATCACTTCTTTTGTCCAGACCTTGATCAATATAAACAACTGCTCTGTGTCTGAGTTCCTGCAGTCATTGCTTGACAACTGACTTGGGGAGAATCTAGAAGACTGGGTCATTGTCTTTTACACAGAGTGGACGAAGGTTTCTTCATAAATTTGTAAAGTAGACAGACAAGCCAATGACCATTCGAAAAATATCATGTTGCTATTATCCTGTATCAAATTATTTAGAAAAAATATTTAAATGAGGCTTGTTTTCATAAAAGACAGTTGGTATGATGCGGAAAATATTTATTTCCATTAACACAGACAACAGAAAACCAAAATAGACTTTGATGACAAAAATTAACAGAGTACAATTTGTTGGCTATGGTAAAATTAAATAGGACAAAAATAAAACATTGATTTTTTTCTTTAACTTCATAGATCTGCTCAGAAGTGTAAACACAATCAACTGTGGAATTTCTTGCATATATTTTATTACTGTTTTTCCTTTTCTTTTTTTTTTTTTTTTTCCAGCCAGGTATACTGTAGTTTCTCCAAAGACACTGGGTAATAATTGTTTAATGTAGTACACTTCTGGAAGCTGAGAAGCAACACTAAATTAAAAGAGGAAAAATATTGAAGATTAAATAGGAAAAGGATAGGAAAAGAGTTTTCTTCATTATTTCATCTGGAAATGGTTGAAAGACAAGTTTTTATGAACACTAATATTTCAGTGTGCACAGAATGTTTCTAAGTTTGGACTTCAGGAGTTCAAAATAGGACAAAGAATTACACAGACTTCATAGACCTGGTCTTTTGTCAGTGCCCTAATGAGAAAGCAAATATATTGTGACTGAGGGCAGTAAATAGAACAAAAACCCCCATAAATATAGCTTGGAAGACTTCAAAATATGTTATTTTGCATTAATTTGAAGCTCAGGAGTTGGCATTTCCCCCAGTGTTTGGTTCTTCAGATTTTAGAAACTGATAAAGTGCAATTTGGTAACTAATTAAGTCTCTCTTTCTGCTCCAGTCTCAACACTTTTAGTCTAAACACTGAAATGGTGAAATCATGAATTATGAACTTCATTCAGCTTTCATCACACAGCACAGCTCTTTGGACAGACTCCATAGTTTTTTCTGGCAATCCCTTTGCTTAATGAGGTCTGTGTAATACTTAAGCATAATGATACTGTTTTTCCCATGGTCTTGATTCAGGAAAATCTTGAACTGAAATAAATTAAAAAATTATTTGAAGAAGTTTATAAGTCACACGCAGTAAAGGTTTTTACTTATAGGCTTGTGGGGACTGATAAATTAAAAGATTTATCTTGGTTGAGTACAGGTTTGTTTTCATGGTTATATCTGGGAGAATAATGGGGTCTGTCTGCAACACTCACTCAGAGCTGTTGACCTGAAGGTCACAGAATATTTTTCTTTAGAATCCTGCTTCTCCATCCACTGCTCACTAACATTACTGTAAGTAGATACAGTCCAAAGGATCAAAAGAGTTGCCTTATGGATTCATTTCTTATATGTCTTCTTATATTCATGAGAAACCAAGGGGGAACAGGAATTAATACCATAACTTCTAAAACACAGATGTAAGAAAAAAATAGGTTCTTTCATCTAAAACTGCATTCATATTGGACTTAAACTATTGAAATACCTACCAAGTAGTCTAGGTTCTCCCATTTTCCCACTGTTTTCCCCATACATAAATGTAGCTCAAACATCTTTGCTACAGAAATTTGCAGTTACATTTACTCTTTGAGTTTACCAGTGTTAAGATATTTTTTCCGAAGTAGAAGAGCTAAAATTAAAAAAAAATTGGTGACACTGTTCCCTAAGTTGAAACTGAAAAATGAGATATATTTATGGTCAAATAAAATTTTCTGCTTGTGTTGAAAACATTATTAACATGACAAAGTGGTGCCCTAACCAAAGATACTGGGGCCTTTGTTAAAAGCATATAATTGTTTGCTTTAGTTAAGGAATGTGTTGTATGTCAATGCCACAATTAAAACATTAATGACAATAACCCTATTTTTGACAATCAAGAATATGGTGGGAATGACATCTCAAAAAATTATTAAATGTTTTAATGGGCAAATTCTGAAACTTGAATATGTCTATCAATAGAGTCAAGGTATTAAAAATTAATTATTATCAGCATGTTTTAAATCGTCACTTAGCTGTGAATAAATTAAGAAATCAGTCATCATGAGATAGTGCTAAATCAAGATTACCTTAAATAATTTAGAGTCATTAAGCAGAGAAAAACATCGATGAGTATCTCCAAGGAAGACATCATTAACTGGTGATAACTAGTGTGTCTGTGGGAATGTAAGCTGATATCTCCCACCTACATTACATTAGTAAAGGAAGTTTTGCCTGTAGCTATAATTGTCCTTTATCTGTATGCCCTCAGGAAGGAGTATCTTTGAGCAGGCTGCCTACCTCTGATCTTTCAGCTGGTCAGTTCCTTGCTAAAAGGTAGAGAGACTGTGCAATTAACAACCCACCAATTTACAGAAATAGTGTATAAGTAATATCTAATGTTAATATGGTAAATTTCCAGTGTTGTTGAACTTCAGATATGCTGCATGTTAAGGATACTGTTATGAGCATTAGAGATAAACTAATTCCTTTTCAAAGTGCAAATTTAATAAATTGAATGTATATGTATCATTACAGTCAGAGTGATAAAAAGCCTTTGTCGAAGATAGAAGCGATGTTATATTTTGCCATGTTAGACTTTTGGGTAATAAAATTGAGGGGAAAAGGGAACAATTTTATGAACTCAGCAGGACCTGAGGTTTATATTTCCTTGCACCTGGATTGTAGCTCATTTTGTTGCTGACTAGAGGTACAACCAAAGACCTAGATTTAAAACAAAATTAATTTCATCCAAGATGCATCAATTTTGGGGTAACTTACTTTAGAGACACTTTTTATGTCTCTAAATGAGGAGTTAGTTCCCAACATGAGTAATGTCTAAAGGCCAAACTTTTAATGGTATTTAAATAGTTACTTGAAACGCTTGGACACACTATGTAAGCAACAAGATATAAAAACCTTCTGGTTTAATTGATTACACAAGACAGTGTGTGAACATTTCTGCAATTCTGTCTCCTGACAGTTTTGAAAATCCAGTCAAAAATCTTTTGGTTGGAGTAGATTATTACATAAAAGTAAGTGATTTCAGAAAAACTAGGCCACATGCCTACCTTTATGTTCATAGTTAAATTGAAAAGATGGCTACATTTATACCTTACAGATTTTATGAGCTTCTACCATGTTGCTATTTTATTTTAATGTGCTTGGGAGGAAAAAATGCTAGAAAGAAATATAATTTTGACTATCCAGATCTTTGGAGCTCCATATCATTAAAAAGGTTTGTTTACCAACATATATGCCTATGAAATATGAAATTTTGCTTCAGCAAGCAGTCTTGAAGAATGTACATAAAAAGCTGAAGTGCTCAGGCAGGGATACAGAGATGCATCAAGACTGAGGCAGTGTGTCTCCAGGGCACTAGGAGTAATACATGTCTTCTTGTTACATCTGTGCCAAATATCCAGCATCTGCCCCCACATGACAGCAATCCCTTTGCAATAACTTTGTGCCCTCCTCACACATTAAATAGTCATTAGAAGAAGTTCTTAAAAAAGCATGAGATGGAATACAGCAATAATCTATGTCAGATTTTCATTTTCTTTTATGCTTCTAGGGTTTAATTTAATCGTTAGACATGAGCAACTCAAAGATTATCCCATAATTGCCCAGTATCAGTTGAGTAGCTCTGTGTAGTCTCTAAAAGCAGCTGGGCTTCTAAAAGGTTGGACTCTGCTTTTGACTAATATATGTGTCAGCATGAAGCCACCCAATGGATTTAATTTTTTCCTGTTCATTTTCATAAAATGACACAAATTAAAATAATGTTAAAGGGAAAGAAACAAGAGGAAAAGACTTTTACATATTTCTCAAACATATGTGCTTGCATAGAATCATAAAGTTATTTAGGTTGGAAGAACTTTTAAGATCACTGAGTCCAATCTCAGGGGAGACCTTATCATTCTCTGAAACTAAAAGGAGGTTGTAGTGAGGTGGGAGTTGGTCTCTTCTGGCAGGTAACAAGGTATGGGACAAGAGGAAATGGCCTCAAGTGGAGGTTTAGATTGGATATTAGGTAACATTTATTTGCCAAAAGGATTGTCTAGCAATCTGGAATAGATTGCCCAGGGAAGTGGTGGGAATCTCTGTCCTGGGATGTAAATAAAGGACATGTATATGTGGTGCTCAGGGACATGGTGTAGTGGTGGACTTGCAGCGTTAGGTTAATGGTTAGGCACGATGATCTTAAAGGTATTTTCCAACCTAAAGGATTCTATGATTCCATGAACATGGAAAGAAATAAATATCTCTCAGGGACTTTTGCTTTTGCTGGGAATGGCCAAAATTAACAATATTTATGTTCTCACATGCTTGTGTAACAATGACACACTTCTGAGGAGAGGTGGGGTAAACCCTCAGAAAACTAAATGCTACCTGCCTTCCTTCTGCCCTTTGGTGTGTCAAAGAGTCTGTGTCGAGAGACTGTGTCTAGATTTTTGAGACTGTCTCCTCCCCTCAGGAAGAAAGACAGAGGAAGGCATATCAGTGCCTCAACAGGGAGAACTTCTGATCAGCTGGAGTGGCAACAGGTGTAGCCGACAGTGACCATGTTCAGTGGATCTGTCCTTTCACCTTCCTAGAATAATAGTTCTGCCTACAAACAGCTACAAAAGTAGCTGTTTTCAGACTAGCGTAGTTTTGCATGTCTAAGACAAATGATACTAAATCAGAAGAGTTAAGATTTGAATTGTTGTTACAAGTTTTGATGACATGTTAAGCTTAGCTATTTTTAAAACCTCTGCGTAATTTCTCCAGTTGTCGTTTAATGAAAAATAAAAGGATTGCAAAGTGGTTGCACTGCTGTAGGCTATTTAAAACCATGACTTTTTCAATAGAATTACTTCGCTTTCCCCTTGTTATTGTAGCTTGACTTTAAATTACATTTTAGTTGCTATTATTAAACTTCTTGCATTTCTATTTGGAATTTTTTAGTTTGAAGGAAAAAAATTAAATTCCTTCTTGCCCCTTCTTTAATGAAATAGATGTGATTTTTTTTAAGGTTTCTTCATAATAGGCATATTATCCAGACTGTGCCTCTGTGGTCTATCTGGTGGGTAGTACAAAACCAAATCCTTTCAATAAATGTTCAGGTAACTTGTGGAGCATAAAGGAAGCTCATTACTAAATTGTGGTGTACGAGTGCTGCACATAGGTTGGGGCAACCCCCAGTATCAATACAGGCTGGGGAGATGAACTCAGGGGGAGCAGCCCTGATGAGAAGGACTTGGGGCTGTGGTGGGTGAGAGGCTGAACATGAGCCAGAAAGGGGCTCTTGCAGCCCAGAAAGCCAATTGTATCCTGGGTGGCATCAAAGCAGCATGAGCAGCAGGTTGAGGGAGGGGATTCTGCCCCTCTGCTCTGCTCAAGTAAGATCCCACCTAGAGTGCTGCATCCAGTTCGAGGCTCCCCAACACTGGAAGGACATCGACCTATTGGAGTGAGTCCAAAGGAGGGCCACTAAATTGATTAGAGGTATGAAGCACCTCTCCTATGAGGAAAGGGTGAGAGAATTGGGATTGTTCAGCCTGGAGAAGAGGAGGCTTTGGGACAACCTGTTTGCAGCCTTCCAGCATCTGAAGGGAGACAACAAGAAAGACGGAGAAGGACTTTTTACAAGGACATGTATACATATGGCTTCAAACTGAAAAAGGGTAGGTTTAGATTAGATTTTAGGAAGAAATTCTTCACTGTAAGCATGGTGAGGCACTGGAACAGGTTTTCCAGAGAAGTTTTGTATATCCCATCCTCGGAAATGTCCAAGACCAGGTTGGATCCGGCTCTGAGCAACCTGGTTTAGTGGAAGGTGTTTCTGCCCATGGCAACAGGGTTGGAGCTACACGATCCTTAAGGTCCATTCCAACCCAAGCCATTCTATGATTCTATGAAAATCCGTACGTATATACTCCTTGACAGTTATTACAATATTATGTAGGGTTAGATTAGGTCCAGTTCTGGGCCCCTCAGTTCAGGAGGGATATTGAGGTGCTGGAGCAGGTCCAGAGAAGAGCAACCAGGCTGGTGAAGGGACTTGAGCACAAGTGCTATGAGGAGAGGCTGAGGGAGCTGGGGTTGTTTAGCCTGGAGAAGAGAAGGCTCAGGGGAGACCTCATCACTCTCTACAGCTACCTGAGAGGAGGTTGTAGCCAGGTGGGGGTTGGTCTCTTCTCCCAGGCAACCAGCCATAAGACAAGAGGGCATGGCCTTAAGCTGTGCCAGGGGAGGTTTAGGTTAGATGTTAGAAGGAAATTCTTTACAGAGAGAGTAATCAGCCATTGGAATGGGCTGCCCAGGGAAGTGGTGGATTCTCCATCCCTGGAGGTTTTCAAGATGAGGCTGGACGTGGCACTTAGTGCCATAGTCTAGTAACAGCAGTGGTGTCGGATCAGGGGTTGGACTTGATGATCTCAGAGGTCCTTTCCAACCCGTCTGATTCTATGATTCTATGATTAATACCTAGATATATCTGGAATATACCAAGGAAGAGAGCAATTCAGACTTTGAGTGGCAACTAGATAATTTCAGAGGAAATGGCAATGTAATGACTTCAGTCATCAGTTTGAAACAAGGAGCTTCTTCCAAGATGAAAGAAAATAGTTGATTTACTTTTATAGTAACTGTAGGATTTCTACCAGAGAGGATCTTAGCTCCCTTTCTGGTCACTATTGGAGCAGTCTGAATGGTCTGACCCAGTGTGATTACAACCTTTTAGGCTGCTAGACTTGAGATTTTCTAACATGTTGAATTAGGAGACCCGTTCTGTTACCTAGATCACATCTACCTGTCTGTCTGTGCTTTTACAGTATTTTCACTCTGGTTTATTTTAGGCCATGCTTGCTTTGGCTCCCTATGCTATAAAAAAATGTAATTACTGAAAAATAATTTAACAAAAATTCATTAATTGGATAAAATTCTTGGATTCATTACTTGGATAAAGCCTTATGTCTTATAAGCAAATTTCTTACTGAGCATGTTCATGCTGTAGGGTAAATATGCTTTGACCCCTCTTTGACAGTAAAACATTACTTGTTAGAATTTAGTTTCAAGTGTTTCAAAGCATAAATCCAAGGAAACAGAACAGGTCTATGTTAAATATATAGCATAGTGCATAGTATTCGCTAACATTTAGTTCCTAAAAATTTGTTACAGTCATACTGTAATGATAGGTGGGAAAGGGGGGACTTTAGAAGGGCTAAAATGAACCAGCATGACTAAACAGAAATTACAGAATTACAAGTAAAAGAAGACCTCAAAATGCTAAAGTTATGTCCAAATGAAGAAAGCAGAAAATATCATGAACCATTACAGATTAAATGCAAATATTTAAAGCATGACATAAAAAGTTTGAGGCATCCCTTATTAAAAGCATTAAAAACCAGTAATAAATTCCTTTTAGAGATGCAGCAGAGCATGATGATTTTGAGAAAGCCTATGGGTACCAAAAGAGGGGAAGATAAGGGTATAACAAGACAAGTAAGTATTTTTTTCCATCTGTCTGTGACCAATCTTGTGTTTGCTAGAGCTTCTCCTCATGGGTAGTGTGCCTCAAACCTAGAGCACAGGTAGAACAAATAATGACAGAGCAAACTAGCAATAAGAACAAGACCAACCTGGCAGGCTGAGGTGGTGTCCGCTTAAGAATTCTACAGGATATCAAGGATTGAGTAGTCAGACCACTCATTCTGCTACTCAATCTCTTAAATTTTCTTCAATAACAAAAAAATTGAAATTGGGCTACGTCCTACTAATTTTTAAGCAGAATTCCAAAGATCTGGAGGAATGCGAAAAAATCTAGGGATGTTCTGACTGATTAAATGACAAAAAAAAGTCATTGCAGATATGATTTAATATATGAATAGAAATATATATGATTGAAGGATGCAGATGCTTTTCTCAGTGACCTGGGAAAAGAAGTCATGCCATTTCTAAATTCAAAATAAAGTACTAAACATACTCTTAAGACTTGTGGTCCTAATGAAGGAATTTTTCAGTCCTGCATATAGTTTAATCATGAGAATATTTATGTGACACTCAGATACTTTACAGATGGTGAGGTATGACATATCTATAAAAACAAAATTATATTTTCTAAAAGAAGCCCTATTGCATCACTTCTCTGCTTCCTGTACTATTCATATTCATCACTGAACATCTGTCTTTAAAGGAGAATTGAAATGTGCTTTGTATATAAAAATATGTAAAATACGTGCACATACAGACATGGAACGAGTAGAACTATTTCTGCAGTGATTGCACTGCAGTTGTTAAAATAAATCCATCTTTTCTTTGTGAGTTCCTTGCCTTCTGTTTTTGTGGAACTATGTAAACATTAGCATATTTGTGACTCACCACAAGGTTTTCTTTAAAAGAGCCTGAAGTACCTATTGTTCTAATAATGTCCACACTGGTATTTTTAGATTCACTGACTTTATGTCATGTGACAGGGTGGCTTATCTAGTAGCTGTAGTAGGTGAGGGCAACTGAAATATCCTTCACAAGCTTCCTCCAAAAGATCATCTTGGAATTTCTGCTAAAGGGGAGATGAAAAAAGATAAGAAAGCTCTCCATGTAATTAAGAAGGAAATTAAAGAGGAAGTAGGACAGTTCTTATCCTGGCCTCATGCTACGGTTAATCATTTATATTATTCCAAAATCTGGAAACCTCAGCTAGAAAATATACCTTGTACTAAACAGAGGTCCCAAACTGCATAAATGATATTTCTTTCTCTGAAAACTCTTCAGTACACATATGGTAAGAGTTTAATCAGGCATCCTGGTTTGGGTTAATGCAGATATTTGGGGCAATGTTAGGTGATCTCAATTTAACATTAAAGCTCAGAGTAACTTTATGCTGCATACTAACTCAATCCTTGGGCTTCCCTCTTTCATGCGATATTTCATAATGCAGTGTACATAATCATTTACTGAATACTTATTTATAAAACAAAGTCAAAAAACAAACTGTCATTCTGCAATCAATTTTTGCCTTACATGAATAAGTAATTATTTAACAGCAGAAACCTCTTTTAATCTAGCTGGTCTGGAGCGCAATAGCTTAAAAAGTGCAATCTGTGCATTCTTGATTGCTTTTTAAAATAAGGGGAGAAATAAATAAAATTACCTTCTAGAACTATTTTTATTTTTCAACCTGCCTCTCAGATGCTTGTATTAGTTCTTATGGTTGTAGATATAAACAATATCACATGCAAGAGAACATGCTAATTGAAAAGTCTTAATCTATGAAGTATGTTTTCTAAACTACAAAGTGCTTCACAGAATCACAGAATCATTTAGGTTGGAAAGGACCTAAAGATCATCAAATTCAACTTTTGACTGATCATCACCTTGTCAAGTAGACCATGGCACTAAGTGGCCAGCCTAGTTGTTTCTTGAACACTTCCAGGGATGGTGACTCCATCCCCTCAATGGGCAATCCATTCCAATGCTTAACAATCATCTCCATGAAGAAATTCATGCTGATGTCCAGTCTGAACCTCCCCTGGCACAACTTGAGGCTCTGTCCTCTTTTTCTGTCACTAATGGCCTTGGAGACCAACCTCTACCTTACTACAACCTCCTTTCAAGTAGTTGTAGAGAGTGATAAGGTCACCTCTTGTATTTGGCAGATTTATATCTTCATCTCTTATTTATTTAAACACGACATTACTGGAAAACATAATGTTCAAATTTATGGATGTACTTAAGCCTAATGTAGTAAATGTCAACTGAATGCAACAAAAGTAGTGAGGGTTCCCTGACTTTTCAGGAAGGTCATACAGCAAGAGAAATGTTGGCTACTATTTCCAGGAAGAAAATTCACAACCCCATAAATTTACCATATGTTCTAATCAGGCTGTTCTCTACTTGTAGGGTCCGATATGTTAAATAAACTAGTCTGAAATACTAAAAAATTTGTTTTGAAGATAGAATTTTTTTTTTATTATTTAAGCAAAGGAATAACTAAATAACACCTTAACACACTGGAGCTCTATTAGGGGGCAACTATATTGTGCTCATGCAGATAATTCATATTATGATAATCAGGAACAAGGCTGATGACCAAATTATCACATTTTGGTCATTGCATGGGTTATGTCATTTGCTACTTGTAATCACTAATCTAAATGGAATTTAGTAAAACTCTTCATCTACCTGATCCATCAATTTCTCTGAGATGTTAAACTTAGCTGGTTAGGCTGCAATAGTACACAGCTTACCTTTAAATACTGGTGTGAGTGCAATATTCAAAAGTATTGACAGTGAGATGTTGAGCAGACCTCACTGTCTTTAAAGAATTGTCCTTTAAAGTGGAAGAAGAGCAAGGAACATTCTGGGTGGCATCATGTTTGTCCATATAGCTTGTGAATTTTGTCTGGAACTAAAGCCAGAAACACCTTTCAGAGTATTGCTGTTCTGAGTAATTTTCTAAAAAAACAATCACTGATTGATAAGTGACCCCTTATGTCTTTGTGGAATTATGACTTATTGAGATTTGGGTTTGTTTTCTTCTGGTGAGTACTTCAATTACTAAGGCTTACTGTGATGTCTGTTTTGGTTTTTACGTTTGATCTGATGTGGTTTAAGGGTAGCGTAGATGGAAATATCACTGCAAAAATGTAATCCACAAACATAAACCGCAATTGTAACTCAGATATGCTGTAACTCTGAATTTCAAAGCCAAGAGGCAAAGTAATTTTAAAAGGTGTATTTATATTAAATAGCAGATTTCAAATATAACAGGTCTTTTATAGGCTACAAGACACACACATGAGCTTAAAGAAAAGTCAGGAATTTTATATGTTGCTTTGATTAGATTTTGTTTCAGCAGTTGTTTGATGAATATTCTTTCCATGTCTTGAATATTTTGACATATTATTTATAAATAACTAATTTCCCCTCTAAAATTAGTTTGTATGAGAGCCAAACTCACCATTTTCTTGCTATATAGAATAACACAAGGGAGTAATTCAGCCCTGAAATTATAGGATAAAATCCTATCTTCACAGGGACCTAGTACTTATTAATATTACTGATGTTCCAAGTTACAGTATTGTGAGATATTCTCCAAGTTTTTTCCACAAAGAAAAAAATCTGAATTTAAAATCTGAAATTATCTTTCCTTTAATTTCATTTTTGACTGAAAAAATTACTCAAAATTAGATTCAAAGGAGATTTTGGGAAAAAAACCCCCAAAGACAAAAGAAAATACTAATGAAGTGGATGAGGAACTGAGGGAAAAACCCAATGCTTTTATATGACATGCACTAGGATTATAACAAGTTTTTGAAGTGTCTAAAGGTAGGACTTTCTATTGTCTAAAGATTGCTTTCTATTCTCAAAACAGCAAATACTCCACCAATTCCATGTTGAGCATCTTCCTGTATGTTTCTGTACATTTAAGGTTAAATTGGTTTTCTAAGAAGCACGCTCTAAAAATGGTGTCAAGGAATATGTATGATTTTATGGTAGACAGTTAATAGTCAATTGGAAAATAAAATTTTGATCTCTACCATTAAGTGTTTATTTTGGTTTCATCTATTGCTAAGTGTCTAATAAAATATTAAAGGGTCTTCAGTCCATTTCCTCCTGCTGGAGATAAATGGATTAGAGTGGACATTAATTGGAACACAAGGATTAGAAAGAGCCTGCAATGAAGAAGACCTGTTGCTTTTATCAAATGCACCTTTATGACTGCAGACAAATACGCTCGGTTTCAGGGATAATAATTTTCACGTATAACTTAGGAAGAAGAGGCTGTGAAAAGCAGCAGGAGATGTTAGAGGAGACACAGCTGCACGGTGAACTGGAGAGTATCTTGAGCAGTTGGAGAACTTGCTCAGTCGGAAATTGAGCCAAACCAAACTTCACAGCTCCTCAACAAACTCTGCATGTCTCATTACTAAAGTTGGCATTTCAGTCTACATCAGATAATGTGGAAAGATCTTCATGCAAAGCAGCAGATGCCTGGAATTGCGATGTCAGAAAAGTGGTCAAAATAGCCCTAAATATGTAAATCCTAATTCAAGTTATTCAACACAGTTTAAGAGCAGTCCCACTGAATACATCTGTTAGCACAGTTGCATGCAGTTATGATTCAAGTATCTGTGACCTCATCTGCTTGTAAAGGCAATGTGCAAAAACCTATGTATTTACAAAACATGTAGAAAATCTTCAGTACTCTACTCATGCAAAAATTGTAAAAAAAATATAAATGAATTTTCTATGAAACTGTACAAAGTCACAAATTCTGGGATATTTAGACATCTTCCTAGATTCTTGCCTTTGAAGTTATGATTCAAATTTGAACATTTTCCTACAGAGCCAAGTAATTCTATGAAATCCTATGAGGTAAATGTAATGAAAAATCAAGGTAGAAAGGGAGAACAGAATCAGCATTATGTTTGTAGCTGTCCAGCACATATTAAAATACCTGTCATATGGATAAGGTCATTTCAGATCAGTCTTTTCTCAAACTTTACTGACATTCTTCACATCAATTTTAGTAAGGCAAATGGCTTTTGAAAATTAGAGGCTGGCAAATTTTACAAGTGTGAGAGAGAGGAGGAAGCAGCTGCATTTCCTGACCTGAAGAGTCAGGAAATTCTGACAGCAGTAAAAAGAATAAATGGAGAGGAAGAGGGAAAGGAGGATAGTCTAGACAGGGCCTAGGTGGAGATGGAAAAGTTCATTTTACAGAGAAAACTTCTCAGTTACATAAAAATATGATTTTTATGGAACAAGAAGACATCATCAGGAAATATTGATTCTGATGCCCTCTGCATACCCCTCGGCTGGTCCGAGACTTACTAAGCACATCTGTGGAAGGTTACTTTGCCTGAGCCCAACATTTTAACAATCAGTTCAGGAGTCCATGGAGGGACTCACACAATTTTCAATGCAGAAGTTGTCAAAAACAGTACAGTGCAGAGTGATAGAAATTCCTTCATAGAACTAGGTTTCACACAAAAAACTCATTTATTCAGTTTAGGTTTTTTCCATTTCTGTGTATTTTAAATGCAAAAAAAGGAACACCAGAATGAAATAAATACCTAAAGATAGTGACTACTTGAGAGAGTGTACCAACAATATTCTATAAACCCAATATTTAATAGGTTTTTTTTCTTTCAACAAATGCAATTTTGTTTGGTTAGGAAGAAATATTGTGCTCTCATTCAGAAAATGTCCTTTGTTTTTAAAAGTTCTTATTTTTTAAAAAATACTAAACTTCTTCAGAATTTTACACCTCATAATACTCCTACCAACTCTATCCTGACAATACTTGTGCCATATTAACTAATTAATTTGCTCCTTTCTTGTTATTTTCCTAGAGCTGTCTTTGGATTTACAAAGAATATAGAATCATGGAACCATTAAGGATGAAAAAGATCTCTAAGATCATTGAGCCCAACCATGAACCTAACACTGACACACCCACCCCTAAACCAAGTCCCTAAGCACTTCATCTACACATTTTTTGCACACTTTCAGGTATTGTGACTTCGCTACTTTCCTGGGCAGCCTCTTGCAATGCCCATCCACCTTACCAATGAAGAAATTTTTCCTAATATCTAATCTAAATCTCCCCTGGTGCAACTTGAGGCCATCTCCTCTTGTTGTATTGCTTGTTGCTTGGGAGAAGAAATTGATCCCCACCTTGCTGCAATGTCCTTTCTGGTAGTTGTACAGAGCAATAAGGTCCTCCCCAAGCCTCCTTTTCTCCAGGCTGAGAAACCTCTACTCCCTCAAATGCTGTGAAGAGATGTTAAACCTTATTTTTTGTTAATATTTTAATTTTACTTTTATTTACTTTTGACCCAAGGGCTTCTTGTTTGATTGTCACTTGAGTACATTTAGTGTCATGCAGAATTGTGCTACTTCAAGTAGCACTTTTCTTCGAGGAGTCTGCAACCCTAATTATGCTTGACATTAAATTTAAGAACAAAAATTTATCTTTTGAAATTTTTTTAAATAATAGGAAGCAAATCACAGCAAGTCACATATGACTTGAGACTTTATTTCTTTAATTTTTCTCTTTCAAGGATGTTGGTGGATTCACATAATTCATAATCAGTGCTGAAACTGAATTAGTGCTACTTTTTAGTGATATGGGAAATAAAATTCTTAATTTTGTACTTCGATAGAAATTGAAAACCAAACAAAATAAAAATGAAGATAGATGCATTTATTTAAAAATATTTTATGGAGTATTGAAGTTGGAACAGCATTAGACCAGAAGACCATTTTTCTTTTGATTGATCTACAGGAAGATATTTTTAAAATGAAGCTTATATTACCCATAAGAGAACATATTCATAGCATCATTGAGGTAATATGAAAGGGAAAATAGTAGCTAAATTGAAGTTAAGCAGTTGTTGGGCTAGGAACACTAATCACCATAATGACCACTATTATCCCATTTCAACTTTTGTCTTTTGCCTTGTGTATCTATGAAAGATGCAATCTCTCCATATGAACTTTGTTTTATAATCTTAAATGATCACATAAACAGCAATACTGCTCTTATACTCAGCATTTTTTCCCCAACTACTGCATGATTTTGGCTAAAGAAACAGGCTGATTGGTTTTGATGATGTGAACTGTGTTGCTTTGCAACTGTAACCAACTTGCAAGGTGCGCAAGAGGGTTTCTGTGGTACCGTCCCCTGCCCAGCTTTCACTGGAAATGGTTGCAAAGGGTGCTCTCACTAGAAGCGAAAGAGAAGAATTGAAATATGTCTCTACTCAGAAACTTTGCAGTAACACATTATTTCTTCCAAGTCATAACCCAAATAGAGGAATTTGAAAATAAAATGCTCCAAGGAAAGATTGCTCTGCTCCCATTGTTATAGAGATGACCTAATGTCTAAAAGTGGGCCTTTCTGAGGGCCTAACTTAGCACTCAGAGACCTTGGCAAGTGTTAGGTGTGCTGCTCCTGTTAAATATTGACTGTATCCAGTGTTTATATGGTAAGTTTAACACAAAGAAATGCCTCTCTCAGTTTGTTTTGGAACAACTGAATCCCTGCTGTACAAAATCCAAAAAAATAGTTGGTTGAAATAGCTTCCAACAAAGCTCTCAATATATTTTTAATTAAGCCCAGGGCTACTCACTAGAACATTGTATTTTCTTTTCAAACTTTTTGCCCTGCCAGTGCCTCTCTCTAGTGGCCAGTTTACAAACACTTCCCTGAAAACTGAAGCCCATATTCAATTCAAAGAGTCTTGCAGTAAACATTTTCAAGTGATAGGAGAGGAAACTGACTGGAAATGATGGGTAAAATGGTATGCTGTGAAACTGAAATTTCTATTATTTCTCTTTCCTTCATATGTATGTTCAATTTTTGTAGGTTCAATGTTTTCAGTATCTACCATTTAGAGGATGAAATAAAAGAAACACACAAGAGACAAGCATGATATTATTTTTGCATCAGTTAAGTGAATAAAGCAGTGCCTGAAACTTAGAATAACACTCTAATTTAGTTTTAAAACCTTTTACATCATTTGTACATTGTAGTTGACATCCTGAAACATATCTCAGTGAAACAATATGTGTGGCATAGTTGATAGGTATCAAGTGCTATCCAGTTTTTTGTATTTATTCAGTTGATTCTCCTCCCCTGATGGTGGAAGAAAACAGCTAATTATGGAATAGCATTTGAGAAATCATGTCATCTGACATTTCTGAATAATTTTAGAAATCTCTGAAATACATATTTTGAAATGCTTAAAAATGACAGTACATTTGACATACATTTGTATGACAAAGAGTCATACATGGCTCTTCAATGTCATGCTGCTAATGTACTTGAACAAGTGTCAGGATTCCAAAAGGCATGCAGGCCCTGACAAGGATCCATGCTTTTCCTGGCACTTAATTTCTTACAAAGACCAGTGTTATCCTTTCCTGAATCTGACCATTTTTAAACAAGCGTTTCACAGTTTACCTTAGGGAATTTATCAGCAAACATGCATTATAGTAAGAATCAAATACCTAAGGCTATCCTTTGCATCTTTTATCAATTTTCCTGCTCTACCTAAGAAGTTCTTTTTGAGGTTAAGCTTATTGAATAAGGAAATTAAAATGACTGAGGCAGCCTGTTTTTAGAAGGAAAAGCTGGTGAAGTTCAGCTGACTCCCTGTGTTTTGAAATAAGGTCTCCCACATCACAAGATGGAATTTTAGCCACTGTGTTTCAAGGTAGGCATTTGTTGCTGTTCACCTCTTTGTGGAATGCATACACCTTTGACTACATAGCCAGATAATTTTCATCACCTATGGCTAAGGGAACCTGACTACATTATGAAGTACAGGTCCATTTACTTTTTCCATCTTAGAGCAGCACAATAATCTTGAGCTTCCAATAAACCTATGCTGGCCTCTGCACATGTTTCTTTCTAATCAGAAATTCAATTTGAGTAGCATTTATATATAGAAAACAGAGTTTATACATTGATGGAATAAAAACGGTTCACAGCAAAACTTCTAAGAAGATGTAACCATTGTAATTGAAGATTTGTATATCAATGCTTCTATCCTGCATTTTAGTATTATTTAGTCACTTTGTAAGTTTCCTGTTTTAATTTACTACTTTATTAGAAAATATAAACTAACTTTTCTAGTCTTTTTAATGTTTGCTACTGGGTCAGCAGTAATTTTGCATCACTCGTTACTACTTCCTAAAAATATTAGAAGACCATTCCACCTTGCCTTTTTCAAAGTCAATAATTACTTCTTTACTCTGCTTGAAAGTAAGGTATGATATTTCTGGTACTGCCTCTTCATCATTCAGGTATGACAACTTTTCTCTTGCATACGAATATGATTTACCAAACTGTCTGGTTTATGTGCTTCTTAATACCACTTGACCTAGATAAATAACAACAAACAGTGTCATTTTGGAATTTCTCAACAAAAAAATGTTTTTAAACATTCACAAGACCTGTTCTAAGCTCACAGTTTGTTGGGAGGAGTAGGTACCCTTTCAGAAGAATTTGTAATGAGAAGGCAGAACTTGTTTTTCGTTTAAGGAAGCTTTCCTGCCTGGAATAAGGCATCTTTCCCAGAGAGAGTTTTAGATGTTTCTCCTCCTGCATTCCAGAAAAGATAAGCTCGTGCAGACACGCCTGAAGGCCTCAAAGTAGGGGACAGTGAGTGGGGGGCGGACGGCGACAATAAAAGCCTGAGAAGAAAGGGGTGTGTCTTTTTCAGGCCCAGTGCTTGTCTCTTGTGCAGGGTTTTTCCTTATGTAAGTTTTTAGTGTTCTGGCTTTCAAAATAAACCTTTTTGAATTCTTTCCACTGCCTTGGCATTTTTGAGGGTTACATGTATATCTTACTCTACACTGTTTTATTGGGGTTTGCCTTTATTCTAGACTTAGAACACAAAACTAGCCCTTTCAAATCTTTGCTGTGATACAGAGAGGTACTCAGTGTTCCTGGGTAGGAGAGAACAGAACTCACTTGGACTGGCAGCAAGGGCCAAAAGAGACTGGTACAGCGCTTTATTAAGAGTTCATTAACCCAGTTGCTGGGATATGAAATGTGCTGGACTCACAATTTTTTTATTCACTGATTATTTTTAAATAACCTTTTCAAAAAGAAAACCAATAAGAGATTATTTGCAGCTACATAGGCAGCAAATTTCATACATTCCACATGGAGCTGTAAAGTTTTACAAGAAAATTAAGTTTAAAAACTGAAAGGCCATATTGAAAGACTGTAAATGCTTGAGTAGGAGTTAGAAATCTAATATGAAATCTGTACATAGTGAAAAGTGTAACAAAATAATTTAACTGAAATAGAATCACAGAATATTTACATGAATCATCTCTGGGATGTACAGTTTATTTTCTCACTAATTCAAACAATAGAACAGTAAAAGTTGCCTCATCAGACTTTGTAAAAGAACACACTTGTTTTATCCTGGGGTGCTTAAGCAGTCATTTTAAGTGACTTTAAATTGAGTTTAATTTTTACAAGAAATAGACTTGCCAGAAAAGTAAAATCTTTTAAATCTGGTTTACCTGTTATTTCAATAACTGCCTGACCATTGAACAATTACTCAACATATTTACCAGAACTGGGGTTTTTTTAAATTTTATTATGCTACCAAAAATATCCTGTGTGGTCATTTTAAGAATGCAGACTTCTGTCAAGGCACAGTTTGACATCCAAGGCCACAAAAATTTTCTTTCTCATATCTTCTCAAACAAATCTCCTTTTCAGGTGCAGATGATGCATTTTGAAGAATTTAAGAAGCAATTCTGAAATTTATTAAAAGGGAAGGGGGTTCTTTTTTTGGAACCTCCGCTCCAGCATAAATTTTGAAACTTAGCTCTAAAGTATCTGAACCAAAGTAATACGTCAGTGTCTTCCTTGAAACTTTTTTCTGTTAGTATTGATGTGTCATGGTGCTGCTTTAGCTTTAAAAAGCAGATAAGCTCTCATCCCTTTTAATGTCTCTTTCGAGCTGTTGTTTTTCAAGATATGTCTGATTTCCATTTCAGACATGATAAAAAAATAAGATTTTTATACTAGTGTCTCATATTTGGCAATCTAATATTATGAGTTAAAAAGATAGAGTGCTAGTACTTAGGATGTGCCTAGGTAATTTCCACAGCCACCCAATTTTCAGGGAGCCTTTTTTTGCTTTTGGAAACTGTCCACACCCTGGCCATCTGCCAGCCATGGCTGTTATCAAAATGTTTCCAGACACAATACAATAAGGTGATAAGCCATAGAGTGAGCAATGAAAGCAAAAAGTGACCACCAATGAGTACTAGACTCCAATATACAGTTATGAAAGTGAGTCCCACGGCAAGTACAGGAATCTGCTGGTTACTAGCTAAACAGTACTAACAGCTATAAATTCAATCTAGTAGATCCCAATCAAATCCTTTTTTTCCTTTGGGAACCTATCTGTACTTTTGAAAAATCAACACTGCAGAATGAAATGTAGGTCACCTCTTTGGAGGAAAAAAGGGGGTCTGGAAATGAGGATTTCAGTCTTAACTGCACTAGCTTTATTATTTTGAGTGTCTGTCATGGTTTAACTCCAGCCAACAACCAAGCCCCATGCAACTGCTAACTCAGTCCCCACCATGGAGATCAGGGAGAGAACTGGAAAAGCAAAACCTGTAAAACTAGTGGGTTGAGATAAAGACAGATTGATAGGGAAAACAAAAACCACTCACACAAGCAAAGCAAAACAAGGAATTATTTCACTGTTTCCCATGGGCAGGCAGGTGTTCAGCCATCCCCAGGAGAGCAAGGTCCACCACACATAACAGTTATTTAGGAAGACAAACACTGTCATTCCAAACATCCCCCCACTTCCTCCTTCTTCTCCACTTTACATACTGAGCATGATGTCATATGGTGTGGAATATTCCTTTTGTCAGCTGGGGTCACCTATCCCTGCCGTGTTTCCTCCCAACTTCCCACAAACTCCCAACTTCCTCACCAGTGTGGCAGTACGAAACTCAGAAAAGGCCTTAGATCTGTGCAAGCCCTGCTCAGCAATAACAAAAACATCTCTGTGTTATCATCATCAGCATCATCATCATCATCATCATCATCATCACTGTATTCTGTAGAAATCCAAAACTTAGACCTATACTAGCCATTGTGAAGAAAATGAACTCTATTCCAGCCAAAACCAACAGAGTCCCACAGATATTATTTCTGCTAGAAGTGTGTTAGGCAAATTTCAAGTTTATATAAGGACACCATTGAAACAGCTTATTTATATACACTCAGTTTTTGATCCTGCTTTGAAGGTAGACTACTCAGGACCCAGGCATGTTATACCCCTGTAACAGCTGCTGCCTGTCCCTCCCAGGATGTGTTCCTCTAGCACTTAGGGGGAGAGCAATCCCTGCCTCCTACCTGATGATGGGGGAATGTTGCCCAAGGTGTTATGAATTCTTCAGCTATTTCCTGCTTATGGAACAAATGTTTCTCCATGTTAACTAGGAAATATTTGGTTTCCAGGGTTTCCTGGAGTTTGTTGAGCAGAGTGTAAGAAAGATGAGATTCCCAATTCATGGGAATATTGAGATCTTGCAATTTGTGTTAGATCAAGTGCCAATTTCTGGAATTGAGTAATTTAAAATAAAACCAATTAGGAGTTATTACACTTAATTTTGTCTGGCTGCAGCTTTTAATGTTGCTATTTGCAAAAAGGTGAAAATGACACAGCCTTTAGAATTCCTACTGCTGTGCATAGAGATGTCAAACGCAGATCTAGGCTGCATATTTCCAAACTGTGAGTGAGCCATCAAAGTAATCATTTGCTGAACATCTTCTTTTTACTTTTACTAAAATTATAAACATATTCTATGAAATGTTGTTCAGTTGACAGTATTCCGGTTTTTGATACCTGTGAGTCTGTTCCTTTTTTAGAATATGTCCCGTTAACAAACACCTCACATAAGATTTTAATTTCATTTTAGAGTGAAATGAGTGGATGTTGAAAAGTTTTTTGTGAGCCAAAACACCCAAGTCATGTTTTAGAGATTTCCGCTTCAGCTGCTTTGGGCTGCCACAACATGTGACTGTTCTTTGGTACTGTATAATGAGACTGCGAGTATTTGAATTCGTACTTTTCTTCCATTTTTTAAAATTACAGTTCCTAGAGTTGGTTAATTACATGATCTTCACTGTCATTTAAAAATAAATGTATGATTGAATAAAGAGTCTTGCTTCATGTAGACAGAGAAAAGCTTAAAAATCTAAGCAAATGTTACCTAAAGAATGAAAAGCAGAAGGCACATGCAAACAAAAAAATATTTAAAAATCTTATAAAGAAAAAGCAGGCTTGATTTTCTTAGTCTCCCAATTAGTACTTTGTTAATAAATGAAGTTGGCAAGGCAGTTGGCATCTCAGAATACCTGCCCTCTAACCATTCCTATTCTCATCTCCATTTGTGCTACAGAAGAAAACATGTACCCGTTACATCTCTTTACAGATAACCTCTAATTGATTTGCAATGAAAAATATCATAGGAATCCTAGTTTTTGTATTTAGAAAGAGGTATTTAATGTTGCTTCTTTTGTTAGAATTTGAAAAGATTTTTTTTCCCTTAAAAACTATTTATTATCTGTAATTTAGTTCGGTACAAACATAATGTCTCTTCCAAGTTCTTTAAACACAGAATGTTCTTGTTCCGTCTCATGATAATCATGTCTGATTTTAGTATTGGAGAGTTCTCCAGCAAGGAATGAGTATAGAGGACTGTCCTCAAGTCAAATAGTGACTCTGTAGTTCCTAGGCTTATTTTCACATTAACAGATTATACAACTCAATAAACATAAACTCGCAGAGGGACACTGTGCTGTTAATCCAAAAATATGTTTTACAGGTAGGCTTACTTCAGACTAGCTCTTTTCCTGTGAACTGAATACCCCTTAGTACCTGGAGAACATTTGGTTTGCTCCTGGAAAGCACCCTCCAGTTTCATTTCATCTGAAAAGAGTCTACGTTCTTGTAATTTGTCTGCTCTGCAATGTGACCAAAAATATGATAAACAGAAAAAACTGGGAAAATCACTTTGTGTGGGGGAGTATGGTCGATGTGAGCTGAAATGTTGAGCACTTGTGGCAGTGTCTTAGTTTAAAGACAAATGCTGGAGCGGAGGCTCCAACAAATGAGCCCCCTTCCCTTTAAATAAAACCTCTCTCCCTTTCAACAGTACAGAGAGACAAAATGGGAGGAGACAATAAGTGAAAAAACGACAGTTATTGCAAAGAAATATTACAACCATAACAATACCAACAAAACGGTTTAAACCAATAATATACAGATTTCGTTCCTAGACTCTTCCCCCTCGGTGCAGATGTCTGGCCACTACGTGCTCTCCTCCTCTGCCCCCCGCCCCCTCCTCGTCCACCGCCCAGATATTAGGGTGGCAACAGTAACAGCAGGCAAGGACTGCAGAAACTACAGACGATGGGCAAAAGCCCTGGAGCAGCAGACAGCCCCGGGCGGCTTCCCCTCGGCTGGGACTCCGCGGCGAGATTTTGTGGAACGGGATTGTGAGGTGGTGGCGGCCGCTTCTCTGCACTGCTTGGCAGAGCTCAGCTCCGTTCTGACTTGTCAGTGGTGACTCTCATCCCCGACAGTGGCCGAAGTGTGTGAAGCTGTGCGGCACGCAGGTCTCTGGTGGCTGCTCCCTTTTATTTCTTCTGTGCTGGGGAAGCGAGGTGGATCCCAGATGTAGAGAGTTCCACCTCCCCCTGGCAGGCAGAACTACAGGCGCATGACATCGCGCACAGATGTGGGGAGGGGTTCTCTCTGAAAGGAACAGTTACTCCAAAACAATGCTGGAAAAAAGGCATAAAATACAAAACCTATTTTAACCGTGATAGGAAGATTATAGGTATGTCTCAAGAGTATCCTAATTAGAAGCTGAATTTAGAAGTTACTGTTGCTAAAAATTGCATTTTGTGGGGAAAAAAAAAAAGCCAACATCTCAGTTCCTGAAAATTTTTATTCTCTTAGTTTTCAAAAAAACTCCCTGCATTCTCCTAAATTCCAAGTCATCTGTTTATGCGTGCATGAAGAAAGGGCATTTTTCTGCAATATGATAATGGCTTTTCTTTAGAATCCAGTCAGATTCCTGTGTTTTGAAGAATGAATTAGAAGCATTTTTTTGTGGTCATTTACATGATGTTAAAAGTAAGTTGTTTGCACAAAGATACTAGCTCAATAAAAACCATCTGCCTCAAGGTTTTTACTTTTGTATGGATAGGGATATAATTCAGAAGAGATGCACTTGTTACTCCTGGTTGTAGAAATCGGTATGATCTCCAGGTTCCTTTTTGAGTATAATCCCATTCTTTTTGACCACAATCCTATCCATTAAAAATGTTTATGAGATTGCCTAGGTAGACATTGAACTGTTTTTAAAACGTGTGTTTTTAATTCTGCTTACTGTACCTTTCAGGTGTTTTGCAACCAGGCTACAGTGTAATAAATAAATAAATAAATAAATAAAACAAATAAAAGTTTAATGTACCCTTAGTGGTAGAATTGGAACTTTTCTCTGCCCCTAGAAGCATAAAAACCATTTGGGGCAGGACTAACTGGCTAATGCTTTGCCTGATGGATAGATGTTTAATAAATCTGTTCAATAACCTGGCTACACCTCTATAAAAAAAAACCCTCACCAGTAAATGGGCATTTTTTTGAGAGGGGGCACTACTAATTTCTTTATGAAAAGCCATCCAAGGGCTCACCACTTCTGCATAAGTTTGACTAAAACTAGAGCCAATGCAAGTAAATGGACTATTTACAGGACTATTTACAGTAAAGCAGCCCTAAATGCATTTCCTAGTTTGGTGCTATGGTATTGTTCTGACTGCTATGTTAGTCTTTTGTGCTGACTGCTTACCCTCACTCTGGATGATCTGCCACACACTGTCCCTACATCTTCTTGGGTTAGAATGAGTATATAATTTCTGGAGTTTTCTCTAATACTGTGGAAGTGGAGAAGTTCAAAGCAAAGCCCACCTCACATGCCCCTCTCCCTTCCACTCACCATTGGTAGCAATCTATCTCTCCCCAGAAAAATGCTGCAAGGTCACTGGCCATCTGCCAGGACAACCTATTCCTAGGGGAGCTTGAGAAAAAGACAAGTCCCTGAGATAACCTTGCATTATCACCCTGTGCCCTGGGTTGGGATCCCCTGAGGACCTGGAGATTTCTTCTTCTTCCATGAGATGAGGACAACTGGTGAAAAAGAACTTGGTTGAAAAAGAGGCAGAGACTCTACTCAGCCTTGTCCAAAGCCATGATGGTGTTGCAGCACTAGGTGAGATCACAATACTTTCATTTGGTATACAGATTGTGAAACACGCACACAGCTTTGCACCCTTACTTCTCCAGATAAGAACTTGATTAAAAGTTTGTTTCTGAGTGAAAAAAAAATGTCTTTGATGTGTAAAGACAGAATGCAAGACTGTCACTTACTATACTTTTAAAAGAACATGTGGTAACAGTGAAACAATTGTATTCTATTTATTCTACCATTTCTCATACTTATGCTGGACTAAATAAATTACTGTCAACTTCAAGAGTGTAAAAATCATGACTCAGGTCTTTAAAAATGCCATGAACTTCAAAGGGTATATTTTCTTCGCCTTATGTTCTTGACCCATCAGAGATCACATTTTTAAACTTTTCTCCATAAGTAAAGAATAAGAATTATGTATTTCTTGTTTTGTTTTTTAAATTATTTAACTCAACCCTTCCCACCACAAATAATATGAAGCTTGCTAAAATCTTGAGGATTTGCAGTATTTTAAGGAACTGTAGTTTTTCGGTACTCCAGCCTTGTTTCTACTGTAATATTCTACGCTGAAGAAAACTGGAGGACTGTTGCAAAACACAGCTTCTATTTAATCTACCTTCCCTCTTACTGCCTTGCAGCAGGGAAAGTATGTTGGTGCATCATGCAGAGTGAAAACTGTAAATCCAGTTTTCAGGCACCTGGGGGGACTCTTCTGTGCTCTGACCCAAACCGATGAATTGTTTGGAAGTTAGCCTCAAGCTTTCATGTCACATCTCCCAGAGCTTGTCAGAAGCCTAATCCTGGCTGCCACTTTCTGCTTACATTCTGAGTTCTGGAAGGCAAGCAAATGGTGAGAATCTTTCTCTGTGTTCACAGGGAGAAAACAAGAATAAAGGCCCCAACTTGAGAAATGTGACTGAAGTACATGGTCAAGACACAAAATACATAATGCAACAGAGAGAATTTTTTTTTAAATGTATTTTTAAGTTGTTAGTCACTAAAATGTTTAAAAATCCTAAAATTTTGGTATGTTTGTCAACTTCTATTTTGGGGGGAAGAGAACAATATTGTTTACAGCTCACTTTACTGAAATCCCAGTCGGTATAGTGTTTGTCCCCAGTATTCAAGCCATTACAAATCACTGGCATTTTATACTATTTTCTTACAGTTGTTCTTTTTTCTTTGATAAGTTGAAGTCCCATCTCAGTTCTAATTTTGCATATGACACAAACTGAAGCCAGCATTTCTTAATAATTTTTTTAAAAGTCCATATGAAATTGCTTTACACCCAGTGGAAAGCTAAGTGTAGCACTGTCAGACAAATGGAGTTTCTGTCACCAAAACCAACTTTCCAGTAACCCTTTCTTTAGTCAGTTTCATAAACAACATTTGGTCCCATTTAAAATTTTAGATTTCATTTCACGAGGATTTATGACAAGAAGTTCTTTGGCCTCAGGACACAAAGGAGCACACTCCAAAATTTGCCTTCAGGACTTTGTTTTTTCAACCTCTCTTCCTCATTGAAATAAATCAGCAGTGACTGACACTATTTTGGATTTCAGTTTAGATTTCTCATTTGGGTTACTGCAGAATTGTGGGTGTGGATTAACAACCTGATACCAGCAATTATTTATTATTTTGAGGATTAGTTGTGCTGGGACATTCCAAGGTGAGTTAAAAGACCTACTTTGGTTCTCCACCTGTAGTGTTTGTAGGCAAAAGAACAATGTGTATATATCTTCTTTATGGGATGAGAGGAAACGGCCTCAGTCCGTACCAGGGCAAATTTTGTAATATTTTTATCTTTTTTCAGTTACTCCTAGCTCACTCTCACAATAGCACTGTCCAACATTTGTGTCGAGTCTTATGGGTATATACCCAGTTTATTTGGGTTATTTTTAGTAGATGTTTGTTCTTTTGACAGCCACATGTGTTGACAATATGTTCTAATTATAAAAGAAGTTTTATCAGGCCAAATCTAAACCCTACCGTTTTAATTCATTTTTGAGGACCAGCTGTTCAAAGAAAAATGAGAATAAAATTACTTCAGTAGTTTTAGAATATTTAGAATACTTCTGAGCATGGATTTTGTAAAAAAGACCGAATCTCCAGAAAACTGTCTTCTATAGTATGTAGTGACTACTTGTATTGCTCAATATAATGTAGATAGCTACTTTGTTGTTGCATATCTATGAGCTTGAGGAAAGTGTGTGTCCCTTGAGGATGTAAACAGTTCAATCTAGTGTATGCACCCCAGATTGTGAAAAACTGCATTGCAGAATGAATTGGGCCTTAAACATATGACATTTCAAGCATATTTCTGCTTGAAATATTGATTGTCAGACGTGGTCCACCAAAGTTTAAACGCTGTGATAGATCAGTTTGCTGATAGGTTGGCTCAGTTATGGCTAATATTACCTGTTTTGATGAGCATCCTGCCAGAAAAACCTTATTAAGGAAGTATAAGCTTTTAAAATTGTATACTCTTGAGTCTTAACATGTTGATGTTAGGCAGTTCATGGCACAGGATGGACCATGATGTTGTGCTGCTACTGGAAAGAGCATTAACTAGGAATGCTCCTTTGACTTTAAGACTTTTATGATCTACCCATTTGATATGAGAAACAGGCAATCAGGCTTCTGTATATTTTAAAGTAATTCGGCTTTGCAGTTTCTTTTACTTAACCATGCATTAAAACATGCTGTTGTTTTCACTTCAACAGTACTGAGACTCCCAGCCAGATGCTTTCACTCTATTTTGGGATGCATAATCAAAACATCATCTCTGCCATAAACAGAAACCTACTTGTGGTCCTTAATCAATCTGTTAATGAGGAAACATATTATTTATTTCAAATGAACTATGCCCAATATTAGATCCAAGATGAAAACAAAAGCATGCAAAAAGTAAACGATACTACTAATGATTTGCTGAACCACCTAAAACGCTGTGTATTAATTCACAGTCTAATGTGTTGATGTTAATATCTTTATCTGTCAGTCAACAGTCACATTCTGCTGTGAATTTTGTGCATGATCTGTGACTGAATGTAAGCACTGACAGCCTGATAGATGGCTGAACTGTAGATAATAGCAATAATTTATCTAATCAGACCTGATATTTTTAATATCAACTTCATAAAATTGGTGTTGTAATCCAGCTACTACTTTCAATATTCAAATACTGTTTCACTGGGATCAAAAGTTGACAGATAAATGAAGGAAACAAGTGTCTACTTTGAAGCAATTAATCTAGGAATTGCTTTATGTATTTGCTACTCTGTGCTAACAACATTTTTAGACTCTTATGAGTAGCTTGAGAGGTATTCAATCTACATTCAGTCTCATGAACAGGTATTAAAACCAATTTTTTTCACCAATTTTTTTCTTTCTTCAAAGAAATTGAAGAAGGACAGCATTATCAGAGTTCCTTAGCCCATCTTACATAAGAAAAAACATCGGCTGAAAAAACCAAACTTTATAAACATGAAGTTAGTATGATACACAAGGCTGTTATGGACCAGAATTCGCTTGTGATTTAGGAAGTCACCTGGGTGTCCCAAACAGGTTTACTATATAAACTCCTTGAATTCTAAGTACCTTCTCACATTTGGCACACTGGGTGCTGTAACACACATACTGTTTATAGGGACTAATTTCTTAGTTTCCAGAGTGAGTTTTGAAACAGACCTGTGTATTGGACTGTCGTGTTTTAAGCCCAACTGGAACTTAAGCATCATGCAGCCACTCGCTCAATCCCATGTCTCCTTCCCACCCCTGGTGGAATGGGAATGAGAATCAAAGTAAAACTTGTATGCTGAGATAAGAAGAGTTTAATAATTGAAAATAAAGTAAAATACAGGAGTAATGGTAAATGATAATAGTAATAATAATACTAAGGAAAAAACAGGTGATGCACAATACAGTTGTTCACCAGTCGCTGATAAATGCCAGAGCCCCCTTCTGAAACTTGGATCTGGTCCGATTTCAGGTAACTTCCCCTAGTTTTCATACTGGGTATGACATTCTCTGGTGTGTAATATCTCTTAGGTCAGTTCTGGTCACCTGTCCGAGCTATGCTCCCTGCAAGATTCTTTTGCATNCCGTTTTAATTCATTTTTGAGGACCAGCTGTTCAAAGAAAAATGAGAATAAAATTACTTCAGTAGTTTTAGAATATTTAGAATACTTCTGAGCATGGATTTTGTAAAAAAGACCGAATCTCCAGAAAACTGTCTTCTATAGTATGTAGTGACTACTTGTATTGCTCAATATAATGTAGATAGCTACTTTGTTGTTGCATATCTATGAGCTTGAGGAAAGTGTGTGTCCCTTGAGGATGTAAACAGTTCAATCTAGTGTATGCACCCCAGATTGTGAAAAACTGCATTGCAGAATGAATTGGGCCTTAAACATATGACATTTCAAGCATATTTCTGCTTGAAATATTGATTGTCAGACGTGGTCCACCAAAGTTTAAACGCTGTGATAGATCAGTTTGCTGATAGGTTGGCTCAGTTATGGCTAATATTACCTGTTTTGATGAGCATCCTGCCAGAAAAACCTTATTAAGGAAGTATAAGCTTTTAAAATTGTATACTCTTGAGTCTTAACATGTTGATGTTAGGCAGTTCATGGCACAGGATGGACCATGATGTTGTGCTGCTACTGGAAAGAGCATTAACTAGGAATGCTCCTTTGACTTTAAGACTTTTATGATCTACCCATTTGATATGAGAAACAGGCAATCAGGCTTCTGTATATTTTAAAGTAATTCGGCTTTGCAGTTTCTTTTACTTAACCATGCATTAAAACATGCTGTTGTTTTCACTTCAACAGTACTGAGACTCCCAGCCAGATGCTTTCACTCTATTTTGGGATGCATAATCAAAACATCATCTCTGCCATAAACAGAAACCTACTTGTGGTCCTTAATCAATCTGTTAATGAGGAAACATATTATTTATTTCAAATGAACTATGCCCAATATTAGATCCAAGATGAAAACAAAAGCATGCAAAAAGTAAACGATACTACTAATGATTTGCTGAACCACCTAAAACGCTGTGTATTAATTCACAGTCTAATGTGTTGATGTTAATATCTTTATCTGTCAGTCAACAGTCACATTCTGCTGTGAATTTTGTGCATGATCTGTGACTGAATGTAAGCACTGACAGCCTGATAGATGGCTGAACTGTAGATAATAGCAATAATTTATCTAATCAGACCTGATATTTTTAATATCAACTTCATAAAATTGGTGTTGTAATCCAGCTACTACTTTCAATATTCAAATACTGTTTCACTGGGATCAAAAGTTGACAGATAAATGAAGGAAACAAGTGTCTACTTTGAAGCAATTAATCTAGGAATTGCTTTATGTATTTGCTACTCTGTGCTAACAACATTTTTAGACTCTTATGAGTAGCTTGAGAGGTATTCAATCTACATTCAGTCTCATGAACAGGTATTAAAACCAATTTTTTTCACCAATTTTTTTCTTTCTTCAAAGAAATTGAAGAAGGACAGCATTATCAGAGTTCCTTAGCCCATCTTACATAAGAAAAAACATCGGCTGAAAAAACCAAACTTTATAAACATGAAGTTAGTATGATACACAAGGCTGTTATGGACCAGAATTCGCTTGTGATTTAGGAAGTCACCTGGGTGTCCCAAACAGGTTTACTATATAAACTCCTTGAATTCTAAGTACCTTCTCACATTTGGCACACTGGGTGCTGTAACACACATACTGTTTATAGGGACTAATTTCTTAGTTTCCAGAGTGAGTTTTGAAACAGACCTGTGTATTGGACTGTCGTGTTTTAAGCCCAACTGGAACTTAAGCATCATGCAGCCACTCGCTCAATCCCATGTCTCCTTCCCACCCCTGGTGGAATGGGAATGAGAATCAAAGTAAAACTTGTATGCTGAGATAAGAAGAGTTTAATAATTGAAAATAAAGTAAAATACAGGAGTAATGGTAAATGATAATAGTAATAATAATACTAAGGAAAAAACAGGTGATGCACAATACAGTTGTTCACCAGTCGCTGACAAATGCCAGAGCCCCCTTCCGAAACTTGGATCTGGTCCGATTTCAGGTAACTTCCCCTAGTTTTCATACTGGGTATGACATTCTCTGGTGTGTAATATCTCTTAGGTCAGTTCTGGTCACCTGTCCGAGCTATGCTCCCTGCAAGATTCTTTTGCATACCTCCTCACTGGAAGAGCGTGGGACAAGGAAAAAAAAGAGCCCTTCACTCAGGATAAACATGACATAGCAAAAAAACAAAACATCAGTGTGTTATCAACACCATTCTCATTCCAAATCCAAAATTACAGCAAATTACCAAATCCAATGTTACAGCATTGTAACAGCTACTGAGAAAAAACTCTACTCTAGCTGAAACCAGGATAGGACTGACAGCTGTATAACTTTTAATGCATTTAAAGTATCTAAAACCAAGTATAAATTTATTAGCTGCCAAGAATATTTAGGTTCATCTGTAATATATTTGTTCTGGTAACATTGATTAAAAAAAACAAGAAGAGAGGCCACTTCAGGTTAGGAGAGAGGTAACTTAGGGTTATGGGAGCCCTCAGAATAGGAAGTACACAGCTTATATTTAAAGCAAAAAAAACCCCACATACAAGCAAGTAAAAGTTCATTGCTTTAATTTCAGACTTTTATAGGGGTATAGACTATAGTCTGAGGAAAGAAAAGTTGGGTCTGCATAGAAACTAACAAAAGAAGATGGGATTCAATGAAAAAAAAAAAAGGGGGATTGTTGGGGCTAACTTTTATCAACCAAATATAACTGATTTTCCTAAAAAAACCCCAACATTTTTTATGCATTATCCAGGGAAACTGTTGATAAGTATGGGATAGGTTTCTTCAAGAAAAAACAAAGTTAGAAAGATAAGGAAATGAGTGAAGCTGAAACAACAGTAGGTCATGCAGGAATGTACTGTTCTGGACTGAATTACTAAATGAATTTTGGGTTTTGTTATCTGATTTGTTTGCAGAATAACAGAATTAATGCTACTGTAGGTAGCATGGTGATATTGTAATCAAATTCTTTGGAAGTAAGAATTCATTATTCCACTGAATGGAAGAAAGACAAGCTCAGGTTCTTACCTGAGGACTTTTCAAGATGATCAGGGTAACAGAGAATGTTTCATACAAGAGCTTGACTTCCTTAGTTCAACTGAATGATCGTGAAAGAGGATCTCTAAGTACTCGCTGTGTACATAAAAAGGAGGAGGAAGAGGTATTTAATCTTAAAAAAAAACCCAACCTTGGCAGTGTGGAAGGAAATTGGTATGGGCTGACTATGATATGAAAAATTACACAAATGAAATTTTTAATCAGCTTTCCAACAGAATATTCTTGACAAACATCAAGATTATTTTTAAGACAGTTTGAGCATGTTTGAGGTATGACATGGTATGAAGGGTGGCTAAATGTTTCCCCAAATGGCTTGTCACTATCCTGTGACTGTTATGTTGACTGCATGAATTTGTTTACCTTCTAAGGTGATTCCAACATGCCTAGTCTTATCCTTTAGATTGAAGTTTATGAGTAATAGTAGTATGTGGTACTCAGTGTTTCAGCACATGATTGATGAAGGGATTTGGATTCAATAGTATGTCTTTCTCTTTACCAGCTGTCTCAGCTAATCTTATAAAAGATAACCCATATCTGTACAAATTTTCCTCTCCTACCTAAACTCAAGGATTGCAAAACTTACTTGCGTATATTTACTCTGCACTTGTGAGTATTTTGTAGAATAAGCAAATCTACATAACTAATGGTCATGCCGTGATTTGTTTTGTCAGTAAATAAGAATTCATTCTGTATTGCTCTCAATCTGGTGAAAGGCTTGAACACTAAGCACATTGCAAGTTTTTCAAAAATATAGTTAGCTATGGTGCACTGCTTACTGTAATTAATGCTCTTTTGCCAGTGTGGAAATCCCCAAGTTTCTCCAAGATAACACTAATGTTTCTAATTTTGTCTAGCAGTACAAAAATATTTTTGAGACTGAGATCTAATTAAAATCTGTGGGCTCTTTGATATGAAGCAGATCAAAGTTAAATTTGGTATTCTTAGCATCCAGCTTTTTTTTCGCTTTCCGAATGCACCATTCTACTGTCTGAAACTATTTTGCAGAAGTTCAGCAGACCTTCTCTGTTTGAAGATTTTTTTTCTACATCATTTGAAGTCTCTGACACTTTGTTAGGCTCAATGGGATAGATAACATGTGTGCACTGGGATTTATACATAAATAGAGTAAGAAACAGGATAAGGCATATCCTCAAATAATGTAAATCAGCAGTGAAACACTGCAGTTCAAGTGATTAATAACTGCTGAGAGTACTGCCTAATGGCTTTTACATAGGAAAACTCATGCACACTGATAAGTAATCTTTACTATTTGGAAGGACTGAAAAAAGGATAATATAAGTGAAGGTGTCCTTATATAACCTGAAATACTCAATCTTTACTACCAGCAGCTGGAAGAACTATTCAGAGCTAAATTTTCATAGCATCCAACTGTGGGAAATGTTGTCCTTTGCCTGAAATGTCATTTCAGCTTCCAGGATAGTTGAAAATATTGATGCTTCAGTGAATCAAGATCTCTTTTTGCTTATCATGACTACTAGATATGATCTGTATTAGACTTTGCTCAAGCATTGTGAAAGATGTTTTCTGGCTAGTTTAAAATACAGAGCAGGCAGATAAGGAAATTGCTGCATTTTGCTGTTCAGTTCAATGAAGAGTCTTACCAAAATACATATTAAAGTAGGACAATCTGATTGAAAGGAAAAGTTAATTAATTAATTAAAATGCTTATATCCTGGACATCAGATATGGAGAGTAGATGAAGATGCTATTTGTACTAAATTCTTCTTTTCCCAGTTTTTCTGTTAGTAAGTTAGACATCTAGCATGAAGTGATCTCCCTAGCATACAGAGGTCATGGTACTTTGAACACAGTTTCAGTTTTAACAGCAGTAGAGTCCCAGACCTGTGCTTCTTGTTTGCAGAAATAAAACAAAACCAAGTGTCAAGTTCCCCTGCCCCAGATGCTTCTCAAGTGGTAAGGTTAATGATTTATTTTTTTGTTCTTGTCAGGGGTGTTATTTGTACAAATCTTTTCAGATAAAAGCTACAACCCAATGTAGCCCCTTAAGACGTCATAAGTTTCAGACTCTTCATGTATAGATTAATCTGTCTCCTTCCTTCTTGCCCTTCTCTCTCCCACCCTGCCCCTGAGAAAAAGCCTTCCCAGGAGCCAGACTCAGCACCATGCCTCGGTCTTTAGATACTGACTGTTGGACAAAGCCAGATCTGCCAGACTGCCTGAGGCAAGCTCTATGTACTCTACATGAAAACAGAGTGAATTTGGAGGAGTTTTGCATACTTGGTCTGATTCGTTGTGATTTTGTATTGGCTGAAAATCAAGCAAGTGCCAGTCCTTCAACACTCCAGCAAGGAAAAGAAAATTTGTGGAGCAGGTAAAAGTTGTGACTCTTCCTAACAGGTTCTTTCTGAGCAATTTAGAAACAGCATGAATACTGCAGCATTTGGTTCTGCATTATCTCACTTGTAGATACTCTGCTGCTTAGTGTAGTCTACAGTCACAGTCATGAGTAAAATCATTAGGTAGACCACAGAATCTGAATCAAGGATCTGCAAAAACATATTGTGTGGCATAAAAAAAGATTAACCTTTCCTTTGCAAATACTGAGTGAAGAGATGTTTGTTAAGACTCTTCCCTCATTGATTGTTTTGGCTCCTTTATGGGTCCCCACGCTTTACTCAAAATTTACAATTCTGATTCTCTTCTGAAACTGGAGGTGTCAGTGCGGAGAAGAAAATCAGTATCTGTGACACTTAATGTACAAAACTGTGTGTGGGTTTTTTGTTTGTTTCCTTGTTGTTTAGTTTATTTGTCTGTTTGGAATTTTTTTCTTACCTATTATGCAGGAATTAAGGGCCTCTTAGAGGGCCTCAAGTTCTAAGAGTCTTTGGCATTTAAGATATCCTTATTGCTGTTTTCCCTTGGTTAGACATTGAGGTGCAGATATACTGTAGCAGCTCATGGAATTGAGGAGACTCTTCTTCAGCCACGATAGAAATTGAAGCTGAATATTGCTTTCTTCTTAATTTAAATATTTGCTGCTACTGTGCCAGTTGAGTCTCTATTTTTCAAGACAAAACCCAGGCTCATCAGACACTCTCAGATTGTAATGTTGATCAGTAACAGAATAGTATAGTTGTTTTAAGTTTATTGGTGAAGAAGAAGAATGATGTCAACAGCCCATGTTCAATGTCTTTGATGGATAGATTAATCCACAGAAGATTTAGCTGCTTCCAAACACTTTACTCTTGCAGTCATTATCTTGCAAAACTAAGTCACCAGGCAATGGCTCAGAGTTCTGACGGACATCAGTGAAGAGTGGTGTCCCTCAGGGGTCCATACTTCATTAATGACATAGATGAAGGAATCAAGTGTACCCTCAGCAAATTTGCTGAAGGACAGGATGCCACTCAGAGGGACCTGGACAAGCTCAAGAAGTGGGCCCATTGGAATTTCACGCAGTTAACAACACCAAGTGCAAGGTTGGGTCAGGGCAACCCCCGGTATGAACACAGGCTGGGGGAAATAACAGGTTGAGAGTAGCCATGCTGAGGACTTGGGGGTGCTGCTGGTGGATGAGAGGCTAGACATGAGCTGGTAAAGTGTGCTTGCAACCCAGAAAGCCACTTGTATCCTGGGCTACATCAAAGCAGCATGTGCAGCAAGTCAAGGGAGGGTATTCCGCCCCCTCTACTCTGCTCTGGTGAGACCCCACCTGAAGTACTGCATCCAGTTCTGGGGTCCCCAGAACAGCAAGGACATAGACCTTGGAGTGAATTAGAGTGAGTCTAGAGGAGGACTACCAAGCTGATCAAAGGGATGGAGCACCTCTTCTATGAGGAAAGGCTGAGAGAATTGGGATTGTTCAACCTGGAAAAGAGAAGCCTTCAGTTGCAGCTTTCCAGTACTTGAAGGGACCCTGCAAGAAAAAGAGAGGGAGATTTTTTCCAAGGACATGTAGGGACAGGACAAGGGGTAATGGCTTCAAACTGAAAGAGAGTAGGTATAGATTAGATATCAAGAAAAAAATCTTTATTATGAGGGTAGTGAGTCACTGGAACAGGTTGCCCAAAGAAGTTGTGGATACCCCATTCCTGGAAGTGTTCAAGGCTCTGAGCAAACTGGTCTGGTGGAATGTATCTCTGCTAATTACAGGGAGGTTGGAACTAGATGATCTTTGAGGTCTGTTCCAACTCAAACCACTCTATGATTCTATGAAAGTCATAAGTAGCAGCACTGGTCAGGATCCAAAAAGGCTGGAAACCAGCAGAAAGATGATCTTGTGGAGATGTAGTCTTAGCTTCATTTTCAACTTCAGATGTACAAGTCTTTGTCCCATTGACTCTAAGGCCTATGGCAAATGACTCATTTCAATGCTGTGGATTTAATTACAAATTATGCGAAACCAGAGACTAAACCTTTTTGAAGAGATAGTTAATTATAAGGTGGTAATTACCTGGTAGCAAAGTCCCTGCTTAGATGATGTGTCCCTGCCAAAGTAATTAACTTAGTGGAAGTGAGAACCATTACAATTACACAGCACGAACGGGGTGCCAAGTTCTCCATGGCTCTTACAGAAAACAGCAACAGCATTCAAATAATCCAGTGTCTTCTTTCCTCATGGTGTGGTTTATGTCGAGGCATTCAGACCAGAGACTTAAGGCTCAGAAAGATGCGTTTTTAAGGCTGTTCTCTCATTCAGGAATTGCGCTGGGTTTTTAATATTTTTTTCTCTCAGCAGCAATGTATGCAGTCTTCAGAGAAATGGGAAGAGCAGTGTGGGTTGTGGTGCAGCATTAATTAACTGGAGGTGCAGATGTGAGAAAAAGTCAAACCTTTTAGAACTGTAGTGGATAACTTTGACTTTTTGACTATCTGGTTCTCAGTAAGATGCCACTCAGAATTTATTTTAGTAAGAAACCGTTGTCTGACTTCAAAGTTGCATGTTGTGTCTAAGAGGCATGAGAATTTAGATGGAGTTGATTGCCTCGGAGTGAATACCAAATCCACCCAGAAACCCTGACAGCTGGAGACAGGCTGAGTCTCTGACTGTAGAGACTATTCAGGATTATTTGTTTGGCTAGCTTTACCTTGGTTTTAAAGACTCAGACAAATATTTGTAACGTGCTCAGTCAATACCTATTTATCATGTAATAAACCAATAACAAATCAGTGGAGTTCTGAGAAAAGTGTGAACAGTGAGGGTTTGATTTTTGTTTTGTTTAGGGTTTGTTTGTTTTTTTGGTCCCTTTTTTTTTCTCACTGAGAAATGTGTCTGATTGAGATGGAATACCAGATTAGTTAATTCCCTAGTTTGACAGTGGTAAAGTAAGCTTCCCTTCTTTCTCTATTTGTTCTAGACGGAAGAAATCACCTTTCAGAATGCAAAGCAAGTTCATGGCTTTCACATCCTCCTCTCTCTTCAGCTGCTAATGTAGTGTCAATGGTATACGTTTGTTACATGAGTTTTGTTTTATTAAGAGCAATTTTACTAAGCAACTAACAGTAATAGGTTTGTGGTCACTACTGTGTTTGAAAAGTCTGACTCTCTGCACAGAGTAAGATATCTGCATCAACAAAGCCTGAATGCAAAAGATAAAAAAAAATAAATTTAGATGCAGATAAAACCTCATTCACTGCTGGGAATAATACACTTCCTGTCATGGAGTTTGATGTGAACACAGAATCAATATGTGTCTACGGTTTCTGAAAACAAATGATATGATGTAGTGTTTAAGCAGCCTTTTCTCTTTTTCTTCGGAACAGTTTGTGTAGTAAGTGGTTAGGATAGGGGAGATAAAAGTATTATTCTATCCATCTGGCACCCATTGATAATTGCCATCAGTTAATAAACAACAGAAAAAATGAAATTTTTCTCTGAAAATAAGGAGTGCTTAGAATATTTTTTCTTATTCTATAGGGGGGTTTTTTTGGGTTTTGTTTTCCTGTGGTTACCGGAAATTTGCAGAACAAAATAATTCCCCTGTAGTCTAGTGGGTCCAACCAGTCATAGTACTTCTTAGCTTTTTATTTGTCATTGTTTCCTGCTTATGACCTTATGAGGCAACCTAGCCTAACTTTTAAAGTTACATCTGTCTCTATTATTGTATTTATTTCCCAGGTTTCAGCTGAAGATGCTTAATCAGACTGGTTTCCCACCCTGCTGCTGAGTTTCAACCTGACAACAGGTTCCTGGTTCTCATTTTTAAAGCAGTGAGCTTTATCTCTTCATAAATAGGCATTTTGGTGAAATGTGGTATATTGTGGTGTTCAGGATGTCTCGTTCCACAGATATTACTCTTTTATATCTTTCCTCCTTGTAAGAAGTCTCTTTGTCTTGTTTACCTTTGGTTTTAATCTTTATTTAATTTTTTTTGGTCAAGTTTTTAATGTCTTGAGATAAGTGCAGGAACGTTCTGTGTCAGCGTAAAATGGATGGCAGCAGTATCACCGATTTTATATCAGCTTCATCTGTAGTTCTCAGTGTTGATTTAAGCCTTTTTTATGTTACATTTTCCCTTTTATCCCAGAAAAATGTTCAGAATATGTAATAGTGTGAAGTAGGAAATACCAAATCAGGCAGAACTTATTAGAGAGTCATTATAAGAAATATACAAAACACTTACTAGATAAATTGAATTATCTATAACCAAAATGTTGCACACAGATATTCTCCAATATAAAACATGGAAAATTGGAAAGAAAATAAAGCTTTTGTGCAGGGCTTTCCCAGAATCACAGAATGGGTAAGGTTGGAGGGGACCAGAGTGGGTCATCTAGTCCAACCTCTGCTCAAGCAGTATCATTCTAGAACCCATCCACAGGATTCCATCCAGATTGTTCTTGAATATCTCCAGTAAGAGAGACTCCACAACCTCTCTGGGTGACCTGTTCAAGTCTCAGTCACTTACACAATAAAGAGGGTCCTCCTCATATTCAGGTGGAACATCCTGTGCGTAAGTTTTTTGCCCGTGTCTCTTGACCTACTGCTTCCTTTGTCTCAGAGGCAATCAAGCTCCATTTGACCCCAATGTGTTACCAAGCAAGAGATACTGTGTTGTCAGTGTTACTTAAAGTGCCCTAAGATGTCTTATGTTTTATCTCATAACTCATGAAAAATGAGAAAATGTGAGACCAAAAACAGTCTTTCTTAAAAAAAAAAAAAAAAATCTGAGTCTGCAGTGACTCCCTACAAAGAAATATTGACAGGCACAGAAACAGGCTAAAGCGTGTGTTGTGAAACTTTTATAGTTTATAAGAGGTGAATTTGGAATTACGTGGACAAACTAGCACTCCTAGCTGCAGAAGATCTCTGCTCAAATTCCCTGTTCTTACATGGAGTCCATAAGTGCCTATAATTCCTGCAGGAATAAAATACAGTGCCATCTAAAGGTGATAGGATGGTAGTATTTCCATACAATGAAGATTCCTGAAGTTGTCCCAATGAAGTTCAGTGGTTTTAAGATTAGTGGCAATTTCCACTGCTCAGAGATCATGACAACCATGATTTAGGCCCACCACATGGCACAGTGTTGCTTAGCTTCTCAATATACAGAGCTGTTTGTTTCTGCAGGATGAACCTATTGTGGATGTCCCTCCTTGTGGCCTTTTATCCAACTGCTCCAATATTGACCACTCACCCACACTATGGGAGCCTTGGGTTTGATATTCTGTCAAAGCCAATCTGCTTTTTTTCTGTATTGTGACTGGGTGAAGAGCTTTCTCTTTTTACAGCAGTGAATTAAACAGAGAACAACCATGAAAACCTGTCTAGTCTAACGGTGGGAAGTTGATCTGGGAGAGGAAAGATCTGGGCTACCAGTCTGTTGCAAGTACAATCTGTCTCCCTGTCTCCACATATTTTATTTGACAATATTTGGGTGCAGCATGACAAGACTCCTTAGTTTCTACATTTTTACTGAACACTACTGTCCACTCCATGCCAACTCCAAAACTGTATTTGCAAAGACTACAATTTCTGTGGAATCTACAGGGTGGTTACCCACATAAAAGTGTAGCTTTCTTAAAAAAAGTTAACCTTTTGCTCAGGTGTCCTACAATGTAACCTTTCAGATTTAGACTTTCTGGGCTTTCAAGCACTCAAAAATATAAAAGAATTCTCATTTTACCATGTTCTCCAGTGACACAGACATTAAGCTCTTCAATGATAGTTGTTGTGTGTTCACATGTCAACAAGAGTGGAAAATAGTATCTATAAAACCAGAAATGTTACTACTCTTACATATTTCATCTTACTAAATAGAAACAGTATATTTGGAAGACTAATAATGTTGACAAACTCTAGTCTGAATACTGGCATACCATATGAGCCCAAATGTTTTTAAGCCTACTTAGACTTTCTACAGTTTTTTTTTGTCAAATATCTCAAAGGTATTACTAAAGCAAAGTCTAGGCATGGTGCCAATGAAAGTCTAAAACAAAATTCCTCTTTTTAACTTGAAATGAAAGCTAATAGTGAAAGCTGAGTAAGTTAGTAAGGAGAGAGAGCATTAGCCACCCTGTGTCACTGCAAAGGGGTCACATTGTAATTCACTTGCCCGTATTAAGTTTTCTGGGGGCTCATTCTAATCACATTTAAACCACTAAAAATCAGTTTCTCCATGGCAGCTTCTGAGTTATACAAATACCTGGGATAGAGAACCAAAGTCATTTATACAGGCTCCAGAAGGACTTGATTGATTATATTTTCTTGAATTTTGATTGTGGTGCTGTCATCTTGGCCTCCCTTTGCTTCACAGGTTGAGTGACTTTATCTGTCTTAATTTCCAATTCATAGTGTGATGAAAACTTTGATCAGCACCCCCACATAAATGCTGGTTTACGTAATTTATTTTTATGTATGTTTTCCATAAATAATTTAACATTATTTTTCTGAATGAAAATAAGAATATAATAAATGATTTTAAAAAAATTGATGATATTTACAATATTCAGTTGTGATGGGAGTCCTTCTGTGTCTTCTACAGAAAGATTTAAGGATTTTATGATAACCGAATCTATAAAGGCTATCTCTCAAAAATAATGAGACAAATTTCTTTCAGTTGTTCACTATCAGTAATGGGTATTTTTTTGAGAATACACTTGCAAGATAATTCAAATTTGGAAAAAAAAATATTTGTATTGGGGGATAAGCTTGTATCTTGCAGAATGCAAATTTAAATTAGGGAGAGGTAAGTGTTTGCCTTCTGATTGTTTACTATAGTTTAGCTTTATAGAGGTGACTTTTGGAATAGTGTTCCTTGCAAATAATATAGTATTCAGGTTGGTTGTGGAAAGTTACACGAATTACTATGTGAAACAAAAAGCACAGATTAACATAGATGGTCAACAGCCATAATTAATGCAGCCTGTAATTTGCGTCTATACCTGTGATAGAAAAAATGTATCTATATGACATTGTGTAAAGGAGGGGTAGGGGATCCTAACTAATTGCTAACTCCTCTCTCTTGAAAGCTACCTATTTCAATTTTTATTATAACCAAATGTGGTTCAATAAGTTTTCAAGCTTGGATGGCTGCTGGCATTCCAAATGCTGAAACAGATCTCATAGTGCTCTTAATTAGAGATTACTGAGTTTCAGCCAAAATTTGAACTTCTAATATCCTACATGTTTTTTAATGACCTTCCTTGGGACCTGAGTTGAGAAAATCAGCCATTTCCTAAACCTTGTTTACCAGCTGCTCCTCCATTCTTTCCTCTCTACTAATAGCCCACAAACATAGTTGTTATCCCATATAAATCCAGAAAATCACCTGAAACAGACACTCCATTTCTCAGGTATCTAAAGAAAGTAAAATTGAAGCTACAACTTTTTCTTACATTTTTAGCCTCAAGTTTGCTAAATAGACATAGGTTTTGTTGCTTCTATTCATGAAGAGAAGTTGATAAATAGCTTGTTAGTGAATGAGACGAGGGGGCAAAAGAGGACAATACATTTGACTGTCCCAAACTACTAGAGACAAGAATCAATCTGGCAGAACATCTTCTCTGTGACAGATGTCTGATATCAGGAATTGGAAAAGTAACACCGTTCCAATGTCTGAATTCCTGACATAAGATCAGCTTTAGCTTTGGTCACCATCTCTCTCACCAAGCAGATGGAGTAAAAGTCTCAAATAACTTGTCGTGATGTGCTGCCAATCCACAGGTACCAATACATGCTACTGACTGAGTACTAATGCTCCTCCATGCAATGGTCATGCAATGGACTTGTTGAGAATTTGTATGGGTCTATTTTAAGTACCTGAAAAAAACCATCATATTTCTACATTTCAAGACTGGAAAAATATTTTTGAAGCTCCCTGGAGTCTTGAAAACCAGTGATTGCAGTTGTAAATGGGGCTGCCATGATGATTATCTGTGGACAGTGTGTGGAAGAATGACTTCATGTAGCAATTGTCTTATTTCTATTAATAAAAATTATACCTACTGAACAAGGAAACACATTCGCAGAGAAAAAGAGCATTTCTAAGTCCATGACAAGTATGTGTTGCAGGAATCTGATTCCTTTCTACTCCCAAATAATATATATAACATGTTCCCAAATCTGTTCTGAGAAATTTGCTTCAAAAAAGAAAAAAATACCTAAACGATATGTTAAATACAGGAATTACAAGCTGATTTGATCAAAATGTATTAGTACTTCATGCCCAGCATACACTGTTGGAAATACCTGAGTGGATCAAGCCCTTTGTAAGGGGACGCTGAGCTGGCTGGAGGATGGAGGCATAACTCCCCCTATTCCCAGGAGGTGAAGCAAGCCTCAGAGACAGCAAAATGCATCTGTCTGGAAAGCAACCTTTGAAGAGAACAGAAAATACTAAGCTGGACAAAATAACTCTCTCAAACAAATAGAAATCCTCTTAGAATTAGATATGGCACACTTACACAGTCAACTGCATCCAAGAAAAGAAGACTAATAACTCCAAACAATTTCATAACTGAAATATTTATGACAATAAAATTATAATAAAATTATCATGAGTTCATAAACATGTGGTCCAAATGAATAGTAATTCTGATCTAGGGAGAATTCTGAAGAGTCATGTTGTTTTAGCGTTTGTATCCAACAACGCTTATGGTGTACTTCTCATATTGGTTGTGATCTTAGCTCCAAGGCATACATTTCCAGGCAGCCTATTGGTGCTCCATGGCTACTGGTGGGGGAGGACTGGAAGGCTGCAGCAGTGGTTGATCTGTAACTGACCCAACCAGGCAGCTCAGCAACCATTTTTGGTCAGTACTTGTGGAGGCTTTTGGGCTGGGACAAGCTGGTCAAAACCAGCAAAGAGTGGGAGACATATTGGGCACAAAGAAAATTTTCAACTGTTTCATTTAACCACTGTCCTTGGAAATCCAACATTTTGAATTTTCTTTATTACATTAATGCAGGTACAATTTTTTCCCTAATGTTAAAACCAAAATGTTAATAACATATTATCCTTTTCCTTACTCTGCAGGGCTTTGTGCAAACCCCCATTTTCCACTAAATCATTCATATATGTGATCATAAGACCGAACCTGGAGTACTGCATCCAGCTCTGTGGTCCCCAGAACAGCAAGGACATAGACCTGTTAGACTGAGTCCAGAGGAGGGCCACCAAGTTGTTCAAAGGGATGGAGCACCTCTCCTAGAAGGAAAGGCTGAGATAACTGGGATTGTTCAGCCTGGAAAAGAAAAGGTTTCATTGAGACCCAGTTGCAGCCTGCCAGTACTTGAAGGGACCCTACAAGAAAAACAGAGGGAGACTTTTTACAAGGACGTGGAGTGACAGGACAAGGGAGAATGGCTTCAAATTGAAAGAGAGTAGGTTTAGATTAGATATTAGGAGCCAAATCTTTACTGTGAGGATGGTGAGGCACTGCAACTGGTTACCCAAAAAAATTGTTGATGCCCTGTCCCTGGAAGTGTTCAAGGCCAGGTTGGATGGGGCTCTGAACAAGCTGGTTTAGTGGAAGGTGTCCCTGCCCATGGCAGAGGGGTTGGAACTAGGTGATCTTTAAGGTCTGTTCCAACCCAGGCCATTCTATGATTCTGTGATCCCCTGCTGCATGCAGCAGTGTCTGTGTCTGTATTACAGCTTCTGGTAGCCTGAGTTTCTGCTAGTTCCTCTGTTACTATGGCACTCTGGCACTTTCACTTCTACTTTCACTGTGTTCTTTCACTGCTTCCTGCAGCCTATCAAGCACTAGCACTAGCACTAGCAGTGTCTGTTGCTTTTTGAGCTACTATTTGTCATTCTCTACATAATTTTCACATCCAGTCTGGAAGAAACAAATCTATGCATCCACTTGAGTCTTTACCTATGAATGCAAAAGACACTAGATCTAATGTTATAGTTAAGTGTCATAGTAAAACGGGAGTCCACAGCCAAAGTAATTGTCTGCAACTTTTTATGTTGTATGATCATAGAAGCGGTGAACTTCATATTTCTTAAAGCAGTCCTCAGTACATCAGTGGTGTTTTTCACATTTACAGAGTTTTCTTGCAATTACAGCTTACCACAGTATGCATAGATCTTTTAAAATACTATATTCTCTTGATTCTTGTGGGGTCTGCAGTGCAGTGGCGTGGAAAAGAAGAGGTTTTGCATTGATTGATGGGAGATGATTCATGCTCAAGTTGGTTACTGCAACCATATTCTTGAGCACCAGCACTGTGAAATTTTCTCCATCATATGACCTAGACCCCATAAGGACAAACCCTCTACAATTCCACTATATATATATACATATGTTAATGTGTAGCAGTGGGAACTATGTGGTATTACATTTTAGGTAGTAAATGAGCAAAAAGGAGTTCCCAAATTATGACAAAATTTTGTACCCAGAGACATGAATCAGTGTTTTGAAAATAAGTCATACCAGCTAGAGCAAAAAGAAAAATTTTCCATAGAAATAGAAGTCTAGAAGTGCAACTGTGTAAGATTTCACTGATTAAAACTGTGATGAAAAAAAAAAGTAAGAACTGACCTTCAGGTCAAAAACTGAAGACAAAGTAAACCTTCAAAATTACTNTAATAATAATAATAATAATAATAATAATAATAATAATAATAATAATAATAATAATAATAATAATAATAATAATAAAAAATAAAAAAAATTTGGAGTCATAGAGAATAGAAAAGATGGGGGAAAAGAGAAAAAGGAGAAAAGACAGCATATTTTTTCACTTTGTGCTATTTTGCGCGTTATTGTCAGAATCACTAAACCAGATAACATCTGCTGATTAAAACACATTTGACCATGAGAATACTTTTTTTCTCTCTAAATTCAGTATCTAAATATTTTACTTACTTATGCATGTTTTTATTTGTTCTCAAGGTTCTTTCTCTTTTTTAAGCACATTGTTTTCTAGCCCTGGGAAGTTATTTGTTAACTAGTCTCTGCCTGTGTTCCTTCCAACAAGCTACCTACAAAGATGATTGTGTTTGGGTTTTTTTTGTTATGTTTTCCAGCTGAGTAGTTGAACAAAAGATGGTTGAATTTTAATCCTATGAACTTTTATTTTATCTAGCTCTAGTTTCTCTTATTGTAAAAATATGAGAGGCAGCCTGACACATCCTGCAGCAGCTTTTCTCATTCAGAAGTGTTATGGAGTAAATAAGCCCTTCCACAGCATTACAGAAATAGTGTTCTCCACTTGTCTTTATGAAACAAGAAATGTGCAGTTTCACTGCTGTGTCTTCAAAGTCCTGTAGTTGCAGACGGAACAATACTATTGCTTTTGAACTCTCCTGTTTTCCTTAGATGTCCTCTAGTTGTTGCTTTTCATCTCTTACTGAGAGTCAAAGGTTTGTTGTTTGGTATTTGGGTGTACACTCTGGTGTTGCAGAGTATGATGTCTTTTGAGGGATGTAGGGCTATGTGCACTCTTCTTTACTTGACAGAATGGTCTAAAAATCATTAAGTTTTCAGTTCTCAAATGTTAAAATTTAGTTTCCAGAAATATCTCGGAAAGGCTGGATTTGCATACAAAAGCATATGTAAAATGCATGAGGAATTTCAATGCTTTAATACATCTTTCATAATGAAAATTAATACTATTCTCAAGGCTGAAGTGACGCAATACTTAATTTAATTTATGCCCAATCAGAATCAGAGTAGGATAATAAGAAATAAGAACAAATCTAAAAACACTTTCCACCCACTCCTTTCTTCCTGGGCTCAACTTCACTCCCAATTTCTCTACTTTCTCCCAATGGCTTCCTTCCTTCCCTCCTGACCCAGTGGCTCAGAGGGATGAGAATGGGGACTGCAGTCAGTTCATAACGCTGTGTCTCTGCCAATCCTCATGATCTTCCCCTGATCAAGTGTGGGTTCCACCCTCAAGAGACCATCTTTCATGAACTTTTCCAATCTGGGTCCTTCCCACAAGCTGCTGTTCTTCATGAACTGCTTCAGTACAGTGTTTCAGGAGCAAACTGCTCCATTGTGGGTCCTATTTGGGGCCACAGGTCTTGCCAGAAGATCTGCTCTAGTGTGGGCTTCTCTCCATGGGACTGCAGTTCCTGACAGGTATCTGCTCCAGCACAGGCTCTCCAAGTGGTCACAACTTCCTTCAGGACACATCCACCTGCTCTGGTGTGGCGCTCCATCACAAATTATAGGTGGATATCTGATCTGGCATGGACCTCCAGGGACTTCAGGGGGTCATCCTACCTCACCATGGTCTTCACACTGGACCGCAGGGGAATCTCAGCTCCAGCACTTGGAGCATCTCATCCCCTCAGCTTCTGCATTAAGCTTGAAGGCTGCAGAGCTGTTGCTTTCACATGTTCTTATTCCTTCCTCTCGGCTGCTGTTCCTCAGTGTTTTTTACCTCTTGATAAATATCTTACTGTAGAGGCACTACAACTGCTGCTGGTGGATTTGGCCTTGGCCAGCAGCAGGTATGTCTTGGAGCTGGTTAAAACTGTCTGTGTCCTACATGGGGGCAGCTTCTGGCATCTTCTCACAGAATACATCCCTGCACCCCTACTACCAGAACCTTGCCACACAAACACAGTGCAAGCTCTTAGGTTGTTTTCAGAACACACATCAAAACATGCTCTGTGATTTTCCTTATAAAGTCACCCGTAGTAAGGGGACCCAAAGTGAGTTCATATACTGAGGCATTGGAGTTAGAGGAGTATTTTTCATTATGTATGTTTTTCAAGGAAGATGACTGTTCATAAGACAAGGAGATCAGCTTAGCACAGTGATATGATGTTTCTCAAAACTCTTTTCCCATGTGAAGTCCTAGATACCAGTTCTTACACTGAACATGGGAAATGAGGAAATATATAAATATAAGGAAAGATCATAGACCTGAGCTCCCAATCACTACTCTCCTGATAGATGATTTTGCATAAGGCTACTCTCGGAAATAACCTTCTTTTCAAATATGAAGTTGAATCTCTCTCTTTCTCCTGCAATAAATTCTAATGCTAGTCTTGTATTTACGGTATTTATGTGTACTGAGTGATCAATACGGTAGATATTGCAGAGATAATCTTAATGGAAAAGATAAGAGGAACCCAACAAAATGTTTAAATATGTCTTTTGACAAGTTAGATTAGTGTAGTGGGAAACAGAGCTATCATATTAAAAATTGTCTGTGGGTTGTTTTTCTTTCCCTAAGAAAAACAAAAGGCAGAAGCCTTCATCCTGAGTATGATTTGTGATTTCTGTAATGCAAAATAGTAAGTAGAAAGCTGTTAATACCTTCCTGTCCTCCAGTCTTCTTGAGGAGGATTGAAACTATCAGCATTTGGAGCCAGAAGGACACTGAATGGATGACAGAAAAAAGAGCCAGATATCAAAAAACTGTGTTCAAGAACTAGCTTCATTATTGATGAGACATTAACTAGACAATTTGGACTATTCAACTGTTAAAAGATAAAATACAATGATATTTGATTCCTACTTCTCTATGTGGGCTGTGTTTCAACAATTTGAATGGAAGACCTTGGTAGTCCTTACCCAGCCTTGTTCCAGTTGAAATTTTAGATTTTCTGTTTTGTCCCAACTTTAAACTTAGTCAAGTTTCTTGAAAAAGTCAGCTCTTCCACTGAGGAAAAAAAAAGAACTCAAAACCTCCAGAGAGAAATTTTTGTTGCCCTCAGTTTCTTTTGCCTAGTTCTCTTTTCCATGATTCTCTTCAGACACACTCATATTAGGCCTGGACTTTATTTTTCTTTCAGCTTTAACTAGGCTGAGCCACAGGACAAAGGACAAAAAGGTCCCAGAAGAAACTAGACCTTAAGTGAAATATTAATTTGAAAGGTTCAAGAATGTTGAGATTTACATTAATTTCTTCTATACTTTTCTACACTTCTCCCTACGTTCTCGTGAATTTCTGCCTTCTCCTGAAAAATTGTGGCTCCAGCCCTTCCTTTTTTCTTAATGTTTCCTATGGAAGATAGCACAGACTGTAACTAAAAAACTAGCTGTGAAATAGGTGCAAGCATTTTGCTTTCTGATGTCCTTTAAAAACTACATTTTGTTTATAAGAGCATGTTTGATGGTCCAAATCCTACACTAAAGAGAGAGAAAGAAAAATGCAAGCAGGGGGCAGGATCCCTAATGTGCCTGTGATTGCAGATGCTGGAAGTCTTGCAGCCCAGGAGATTAAGCATTAAAAAAAAATCTGTCAGTCAGATCTGTATGTGAAGGGGAAGAGAAGCATCACTGGGTGAGGCAAATGGGTCAAATTGCTACTCAAACTGCTAAATGCTTATTCTCCTAAAGGGTTTAATCTGATTCTTAAGAGGCTAGTCCTTCTTCCCGAGGGGAATTGATGCCACTTTCAAATAGGGTGTTTATGAGGAATTCGTCTGAACAAGCAATAAAAAAGCTTTACCATTCAATATTTATTTTTGTTTTAAGGCAGTTGTCCTGCAACCTTTTTTAAAGTAAAATGGAAGTGAAGAAGAAACAACTGAGAATAATTGAAAAGAATGCTAATATAGCAAAAATATGCCAGTGTCATCTGTCACCAGCCCAGGGCATCTTTCTTTGTTCCTGCAGACTCTTCTGTCACACTGATCTCCCAGCACACCTGGCTTTCTGTCTTCACTTGATTTCCCACAGAAACAGATTTCCCTCATCTGCTGCATGGATTTGTGCATTACATCACAGGAAAAGAGCAGAAATATGGTTGGTACATGGTTTCTGCTGGTGTAGTTTCCTGTTGTCTGCTAAGAGGCAGTTGAGCCTCTGTAACTGTCATGCTGCACAGAAACTTCTCTGATTTATTTGATTTTTATAAGTCAACTGGCGGACCTATTAAGGCACAGGAGACAGGCCACCAGTTTATTCTACAAAGGTCTGAGAACAATTGGCAATGTAGCACAAGGACAGGAGATGGACAGAGGTGATAATTTCATGACCTTATCAGAAATTTGACAAATACAGGTTTGTGTAAGAGAGAGGAGGTCCCTAGGGCAGTACAGGAGGAGTCATGCTCAAAAATGACAAAAAATATATGATGAATGCAGGGTGAGCATTGCTGAAGAAGCACACTTGATTAGGAAATTATACCTGAGCTGTTTTCTGCATCTTGGAATACAAGTGTAATTCAGGGAAATTTCATGGATATCAGGAAAAAAAGCAAGGAATGACGCATAGCAGATTGGAGGCTTTCTTGTTTCAAGATTCTAAAATACTTCTAACAACTCATACTTCAAAGGAGAGAATTTGGTTGATGTTTCAAGCAGACAAAGAAGGGCATAGTTTTTTGCAAGGTTAATTGCTTTTGTGGCTCACAGAGGAAGTGAGATGTGATTCTTGCTTTACCATTTAAAAATGCTTGCTTCTACTATTTAAAAAATAATTGACTAAGTGAAAGCCAAGACTTTCATCTCCAGTGAGGAAGTTTCCTGTTTGCACTCCTTATAAGCAAACAGGAACAGGGATTTCATTTTGGGTTACTGCAGGGAAATACTTAAGAAAAAGATTCTTTTTCTACAACAGAACTAATTGCAATTTTACGATTCTTGTTATATAAGCAGCTGAAAGGAGTTAGATTAAAGATATTTTAATTAATCTGACTTGGTACATTTAAAGCCCAGCAGCAATATGTTTGTATTTGCTGCATCCAATTACAGATAGAGAAAGTAAAGGGTAATGATACTGCTTGAAGCCATCCACCAAACCTCCAGGAGGGGGATGCACTAAGGACCCTCACATCAATTTAAGGAACAGATGCAGAATTAAGCCTTTTGAAGCATACATAAATGGGAACAAAAGTGTTTAAGACAAACTCGGTGAAATTTGTTAATACTGAACATCTCTTTTCTCAGTGGGTCCAACAGTGACAGCCTTGACGGTCTTCACAGAGGTAGTGGAAAACTGTCAAGAGCCAATTCTGATGTCTGTCACAGCTGATTGGATCATAGAAATATCCAAAATCTGACTCACAGTGCTGAAACAAAGCAGTAAATCTATTAAAAATTTTTGCAGATGTAAAATAAGAAAAAAATAATTTAAAAAGACTTCCTGAATGATTTCTTTGGATTTGGACCTGCAATTTAAGAATTATTTCTGTTAAAACCTAGCATTCAAAAGGCTATGTCAGTGTTAATTAGGGTCACTAAACCAGTGCTGAAGTGCATACACTTGTTTTATTCCTCTCCTCAATTAATTTGTAGTTAATTGGCAAACAATCTTCATCTGCAAGGAGAGTAAAAATTAGCTATCTGAGATATTCATCTAGATAAATTTGAGAATTTTGTCTTTCAAAGTCTCTCACTTGTTAGAACCTTATAATTTTGCTACCACTTCACAGGTTATTGGGGATTTTTTTTTCTGTGAATAACTCTTGGCCCTTTTATTATTTGTAAGCAGCTGATTAGAAGTATTCATTACTGAAAGTGAATTTTAGTTGGGATTGTTGGAGCATATCAGTAGACATCTGCTCTTGTTTGGATCAGCAACATTCTTCAAAGTAATTCCCTTCAGCAAATAGTGATATTTAAAGATTTAAGTTGAACATTCAACAGCCACAAAAAAAACTTCAGGTAAATTAACATCCTGAAAGGAAATACATATTTTCTACAGTATTCATGTGGGTAATCAAGCTAATATTTTATGTGTTAAGAAGCTCTCTTGTGTTACGGTGGTTAAAGCAGTGGTCCACCTGAGTATTCAAATCACAGCTTTTAAAAGTGAAAGTCAGATTATTTCTGCCTACGTGGTAGAGTATTTCTTAAAGAAAATATATTCCTCCAGTTTCATGGATAAGATCATTAAGGTTTAAATCACAGATGATGGACATAAAAGAAAAAAAATTATCAATGTATACAAATGGTATACAAAACAACTTGAACACAAACAATAGCTGTTACAGAGGATAACAAAAATAATTGCTCCACAATTAAATAATATATCATACAAGATATATAAAAAATAGAAAATAATTTAATTTGCATGCTTTTTGAGATATTTAATTCCTGTAGAATACATTACACAGACTGCTGAGAGATGCATTTGAGAGATAAAATTATTCCTCTGTTTTGTTTTCAGATTTGTACTAATAATTCCTCTGACATGAAGAAAAAACATTCCTCTGGTGACAGACTATCTTTTGAAGCAGCACACTAAATTGTTGAAGAAAAATTAAAAACAGAATCATCGAAATTAATCTTCTGTCCCATTTTGATTGTCAAAAAACTATCTATTGATCTACTGATGCTGCACAGGTAAAAAATCAATAGTAAAAAATTCGTATATTCTGTCATTTGTGTTCAACACAGACATTCTCAGGTAAACCACATCCATGCCTGATCAACAGGCATTTCATTGTTGTTTGATCAATCAATTAGTGTGATAATGAAATTAAACCTCACTGGGGAAACAATATGTAGACCTTGAATAGCCTAAGGATCAGTACTAAGAAACAAAGTAATTTTAGCATGTATTTAAGTATGCATTGATAATTTCTGGATGTTAGTTTTACTCACAGTACAAAATTATTCAATTCTTTTGATATGCTGAAATGTGGATTTTTTGAGGGCGGTGTGGGGGGCTTCTTTGCTTTGTTTTTGTTTTTGTTTTGTTGGCATCAGGAAGCTGTAGTAGTCAGTAGTGAGATGAAACTGAAATTTATTTCCATTATACCAAGGAACTAATTTTTGAGAGATTGTCTGTATCTGTATGCAGCTGCTTTTAGACTTTCAAACACGTGGTGAAGACCAGTAATTTCTGCTGTTTCTTCAGGTATGTGTATGTTCAGTGCTACTTGTTACCTTGCTAAGTTTATTCCTGCCTAGTCAGGCTAGACTTATTTCTGAAAGAAAAAGAGTGTGTGAGTGTGCTATGGTTAGCATTACTGCTGAAAGTAAAGCAATTATTTAATGTAGTCTTGAAGAAGAATAGTGTTCAGGACCATGATGTGAAAGCTCCCAAGCAACAATTTCTTAATCACATTATTATGCTGTGGCTAGAAAGTGAAGAATATATCAAATAGATAAAGATAACTTAATATAGTAACCAGAATAAGAAGTTTATCAACTCTGTAACACACTTCAAACAATATATTAATCCTTTTGATAGGATTTTATAGCATATACATAATTTTGTTAAAACATTGTAATTTAATGTTTCATTTACTAGCAACAACATAGCAGCAAAGTCATGTTTTTAATTTCCTTATTAGCTAAAAAAAAAGTCACCTTAACCTTTCTGGATAATATGGTAACTGTGGTAGACCACAGTAGAATTCACTTACCCTAACTCAGCAAACGCAAGTATGACAGTGTGTGAGAATGGCTGGTGCATGTGCATGGAATCAAAATAGATGAGTAGGGTCTTTAGGCCATGAGGAAACAACTGTGCTGATTATAACAAACTTGTGTATGTCATTGGGAAACTCTTGTCTGATATGTTACCCCAGGGTAGTGCTAAGAGCTGGATTGGGAGGCACAAGATTGGCAAGAGGAGAAAAACAACCATTCTGTTTTGCCGTTATTGTATTTCTTGCATTCATGTTTGAAGCAAAGCCTGCTATATTCAAAAGTGGAAGGAAAAAAGATCCATGAAGAAGGTTGTGAGAAAATAATCTTAGTAAAATACTCTCTTAAAATTCTTTCAATATGTATTATCAAAATGTTGGTATCTATAAAGTGCTGACACCACTTTCTTTTGATGTTTTCAATGCAAAAAACTGAAACCAAAACAAACAAACATTACTTGTACCCTAATTTCCAAGAGATGTAAATTTCAAACATTTTTTTTGAAAAAATCTTGCAATTCTATGATCAATGTTTCTATGGAACACATACAATTTCACAAGAGTTCATCCATCATATTCAGAGACAAAATGCAGTCATTTACAGCTTAATCTAACATCTAGTTTTGGCTCGACATAATCAGTACTGTTCAGAAGAAAACTCGTGGCAATTGTAGAACATTAACAATTGAAATTAACATTGACTTCTTTCTTCTTTCCTTTCCCCTCTTTTCCAAAAATACCAGAAACACTTATTTTTCTTAATTTTATGAACACTTTGATTCAAAAATTTAAAATGTTGAACTGTGAGAGTTGTATAAGACTGACATACTGTTTCCAAATAGATAAGTTGTGTTTAACGTCTCAGTAGTTGCAGCTTTAATAAGCCTCAGTTACTGCATCTATAGAGAAAGAATATAAAAAAAGAAGCTTGAGATAAAATATCAAGTGAAACCAGACATAATGCAATGCTCAACAAAAGAATCAAGGACAGTGGGCAAAATAATCAAAGTAAAGTCAGATTACAAGGAACAAACATGGTAAAGGGTAATTCTGGCAAAGAGTGATCGTGACCACTGATCCAATAAACCCACTGACCTAAAAGAAGAAACTGAGTGTGCACACTAATCAGCATAAGAAGGGAGAGAAGCATTTAAACAATAGAAGATAGAATACTAGTTAATGAGAGAACTATGCAACTTGTAGCCAATGAACGTTAATGCCTTGGTTTGCTAAAATATATAAATAGTGAAAAGTTTAGATAATTGCTGAGCTAGCTTTGTGGATTTGCCACCTAGAAACGCGTTCTGCACAGAACTCTAAATAAATCAAATACCTTGACTTTGTATGTGGATTGTTCTCTTGCACTCTGGGTGAATGTACATGTTTCAGGACAACAAGACCATGGCAGTTTTGTGTGTTCTCAGGCTTTTGGACTAAGACCAATAAAGTATTTCAGTGTCAAAATGACTTTGGATACAGAGAAATGAACATTTTAGGACTGGGAAACCTTAACATATGAACTTCAAAGCAAGAAACCTCAAACTGATGAAGTGCAAAAGGAGAACCAACTAAAGAAAATTCGTTATTTGGAACTCAGTAAGTAATATTAGAGTAATTGCTTGCAACATAATTATTTGCTAAATTATTCTATCTTCCATGCTGATGCCTTTTAAATCCACAGAAATAAAATGAGAGCAAGTGGGAAACTGCTGATTGACTAGAATAAGCTTGGGTTTAATTCTGTAAGGGGGCTTTGTACCTTCAGCTGCCATGGAGCTTTAAGGCAAAAGAGGATGCTTGGCACTGTAGTAATTATTTCCTTTTCATGCTGTGCACAGAACCTACAAAGCCTACTATGAAGTGAAAGGGAAGACTGAGAGGAAAATGATGCAGAAGTTATGAAGTCAATGCTGTATACTGCAGTATTAAATAATGTGCGCACATTTCTGGAATACATAGTAATTTTCTCAACAGGAAAAGAGGTTGCTGAAGTAACAACATGAACAGTCACTCCAGGGAAACCAAAGCTTCTGACCTTGGATTTTTTTGCTTTATTTTTCTACTTTGTTATTATCTTTTCTCTTTTCAATGACTTAGCAGTAATTAGACCTACTTTTGTTGCTCTTCTAACATCCACCAAACCTAAACAACACACAACTATGCCTTAAGAAAATCAATTCTGTTTTTTGATATCCTTTGAATGTGTAGTTGAACACACCTTCTTTGACTCAGTCATCACCACCAGTATGCAAAAGTTTATTGAGTCATGAGAGTGACTTTGCTTAAGTTTGTCTCCTCATAAAACCCTTTGCTTTGGAGAGGAAGAAGAGGGAGGCAGGAAGAGGGGGGAGAAATGGAAGAAGTGAAAGAGGAGTCAGGTTGACTGAGAATAACACTTTAAAGAAAAAATAAGAAAAAACTTATTTTGGCTCCTAAGTATCTCTCCTTACAAACCTTACTCTTCTTTCCTTGTTTCTTCTCTTTTTTTTTTCCCAAGTATTATGGGATCCTTTCCTCCCAACCCACTTTCAACTTAGAATGAGTGCAGTTCCCACACAAAATGTGTTGGTCCTCACTCTTCTCTTCCCCAGCAGGACCACCATGAGCCTGAATGATACCCATAGGAAAGGTTTCAAACATTTCCATGCAGTGCCTGATGATCATTCAAGGAGAAGACTAGATACCTTGAAAGGCTGTTGCTCTTTTCTCTTCCTTCTTCTCTTAAAAGAGGGAAGCTGTAACAGCAAGTTGAAAGCCCACTAGTGCATGGAAAAAGTACTGTATCAATCTCACTATGTTTGTCTATCTTAGTCCATAATGAATCACACTTGTTAAAGCAGAATCCCATAAACAGCCATGGAATAATCAAATACTTGTGAAGAAGTATGATTGTGTGTGGGCCTTCAGAACAGAAATGTTAACTAGTCTGTTCTGAGGCAGAGAGCCCAAGAACGAGGGACAAAAGAAACTTTATTTAGTAGATAAAAGAGAGTGATTATTGACTTGTTCAAGGACTTTGACTGACCCAAACCACAAACCTTTTTATTTGCAGAGCTGCTGTGTATCCAAGTTTTAGTTTAGTATTTGTGCATTTGATTTTCCATATTACATGTAGTACTTAGTAATTGGTTTTATCAAAAGTAATTTTGTGGATCAAAATTCATGTAATTTATCATGTTTTATTCATATTTTGTCTTCCAAAAAAGGAATTCTTTCTCCCAGATTTGTTTCTTCTGCATGCATTTCCTTTATTTCATCTACTCAAGCTATTAATGAAAATATTGAACAGAACCTGACCCCAGTTAGAACTATGCAAAATTCCTCTTTAAGTGACTTGACAGATTGACAGAAAGCCATTGGTACATTGGACTTACTCCAGGTTTTTAACCAATCCACTGTTACCCATTTGACAAAGTGCTGTAATTTACTGATGACAGGTGTAATAGCTAATTCCTAAAAGAACACCCCAGCTTCTGCTTCTGTGTTTGTAATAGTGAGGCCCAGAAGTTTGCCAACAGTGTCATTCTCCTTCAGTAGTGGTAATGAAATTTTCTTGTTAATTCATTTTAAACTGCTTTTCAAAGAGGAAATTTCTCTAGCTTGAAATTCTAAATTATCGGTTCCATATTTGTTGCAACCAATTCTTGTCTTGAACTGCCTTTTGATCCAGCGGCTCTACTGAGCAGCTCTTCAAAGCACACAGATAAATACATATGCATTTTCCTTTGTCATGGGGAGGTTGCACTTGCTCTTCCTGACAATATTTAAAAAGGAAAGTTTTATGTGATGCATCCTATATATGCAACATAGGAATTACATACTCCTAAAACTTTGTGATGAAGAGAACTTGAAAAACAAAGGGGTTAGAGAAAGAATTTGAAGTTGGAATCAGAAAAGCTCCTAAGGCCAGTTAAACCCATTGCTTCATGCTATGGTGCTCTCTTCATTCACAAGGAAAACAATAATTCAGGTTCATGCAGTACTCAGTTTCTGGTCTTATCTGTATCATCTAATATATTTATTCTGAAGCAAGAATGTTTTTGCCATAGTGAAGCTGCTGCCACCAGTTATAATTTATAAATATTAATGTGTTGCTTATAGTAACTGTAATCCACATATAATTCTGACTCTTCTACCATGTTTTAACTGAGACAATGTAACAGTAAGAAAGAGTAGGTCTCTCAGCAGTTATAGTGTACACTGATCACTGAAATTTGTCTCACCCAGATAAAAAGACTTGGAACAGAACTGCTGGGAGACAGAAGCTATGGCAGGTTTTGCAATGAGCTCCACATACTAGGTATGGGGAAGTTTGCCTTTACTCATATGCATACGATAGTTACGATAGAGTTCAATCTAAGATTTAATTTACCTTCTTGAAGACTTCTACGGTGGCCTCTGCATTCTTCCATCTGTCCCTCAGGCAAATCTCAGCGGAGTTCAGAAATCTATGCCTGTGTCTGCAAATCAGAATGGTGATTCTGGCAGGATAATTGCCATGTATTTCTGTAACAAGATGATACAAAATGAGTAAGGATCTGACACACACACCTAGATGTCTAAAAATCCACTAATAAAATATTTTTTCTTTTCCTTTTGCTGATATTTCAGTTTTATCATCCTGCTTCATTATAAGTTGCCAATGTTGTTATGGTTAGTGAGCAAGAACACTTTTTGCCTACTTTGATACACTAAATAAAAAGAAAGGACCATTTTTGGTTTCCATGCAGAAACCCAACTGCATTTTTTTTCCCAAAAATTGTTAGATGAAGATGGAATAGATGTTAGCATCCCAAAATCTGTGCCTTAGAACATGGTATGTGACTAACAAAGATGCATCACAGAAAGATACATTAAACTCACCATGACATAGGTATAGACTAAAGTTTGCTTAAGTTTGGGGATGTTAACTTGAGAACCATTTAAAAATTTGAAATTAATGACATTTTTGATGTAAATTCTAATATTTGTATCCATAAAAGCCTATCCTTCACTCCCCAAAACCTCAAAAGTAGTATAGACCGACAAAACAGGAAATTTGAAGGATATTGTGCATACACAGGTTAAGCTTTGATAGGGCTGCTTGTAAAAATTGTATAAAATCTGCTTCTTATTCTAACCAGCTTGCATTATCTCCATCATTTCCAGGTATACTTACAATTTCTAAAAGAAATTATCATCTGCCAACAGCAAACTCAGCAAAAGCCTGATATTAACCTCTCTAATAGTTAGAGGTACTGCAGTGTGTCAAGGTAGTGTAGTTATTAACATCTGAATAACGAAAGTCTTCCCAAAGTCAATGATTGAAAATTCCTATTTACTTTTTTTTTTAATCAAGCATCAGTTTTCTACTGTTTTATAGCATAGTTACTAAGGAATGTCTGCCAATAGCTTACCCTAAAGGGACATTATATTGCTAACAAGTCCAGTAATAACTGTCAGATTTGGAAAAATATCTTCCCTTTCCTACCTAAAATCATCAGAATTTATAGGCTTCTTGGCAGATTATTCTCATGAATAGGTATTGTTACTTTCTTCTGCAAGGAATAGTCTCAGATTTTTTTCTGTGAATTGTTATATTTAGGAGATGAACCTATTATTTTACATTTTCATGAAATAAGTCTGGTAGTTGAAGCCCTAAATTTAGTAATTTACTTGAGACCAACTGAGGTGGTAAAGTAAGAAAAGATCTCTGTAGCTTTGTGTCTCCTAAAGATAATAATTCCTTGTCCTTGAGGATAAACACCATTTCTGTGATAATACTATAGGCATGGAGGTTGCAGAAGGCACAGATGACAAGAACCACAGAGCATCCTGGCAGCTGCTACATTACTTGGGAGAGGAGGAGAGTAGAAAAATCCCTTCTCCCTCTGATTAGATGCATGGCAAGACGTGAGGATGTGCACAAGGTTCAGGACTTCTGTTGTGTCCTCTCAGTTCGTTCTCACAGTCCCTCTGCAAGCTACTTTTCAAATCTCACCACACCAAAGTACCCCACACTGAGGCAGGGGGTATTTTACTCTTAAAAATAGTCACAGGAGATGAAACTAGTCTCCTGCATTCTGTAGGACTAGCACACTGGAGGCCCAGAAAGGGAGAAAGATGGCTCAGAAAAACATACAGGGAAAAAAATATGAAAGAACTGTAAAGGAGGATAAGTAAAGAAACAGTGTCAGCTAGCAGTTGAGTTAGAATTGAAGAATGGTATCATAAAATAGATAAGCAAGGAAAGAATACTTTAGAACTGAACTGACATCCTTCATGAATAGTGAATAAGGATAAGCCAAACAAGGCAGCATTAGAAAAGCTTTTGAGATAAGCTTATTGGTTTTTATTATATTTTACTTCCAGTAAAGGAATAGAATTTGTAAGATATAATTTTTCCCCATCTTACAGGATGATAAGGAGTTAACTTTTTTGAAAAAGTGCATGCAACATGGAAAATTCTCTTTCTACTCGAAAAAATAACATCTACAATTTTTTTTCTAACATATTTTTTTTCTAAACAAGTTTAATTAACATTTCAGAAGGAAAGAAATAGCTGTTTATTTCTAAAAAAGTGACCAACCATTCCAGTTTTTACTTCAGGAATTTATTATTTTTTATAGTAATTAAAGTTAATATGGAATGCATATGTTAAAAAGTCGTGGTATGGTACTGATGTAATAGTCCTGATGTGATATAGCTAATATAATATAGTGGACATAAAAGGTTAAGATGAGCAGACTTAAATTATAAATGAAGATTTGTAAGAAAATAAGCACTGGGTTACTGAATACCAGTAGCAGTGATCAAAATCCAGACAGAGTAGAAAAAAGTATGCATTACTCTTTGAAATGAATGAAATATGGCAAAAAGTTGCATTTTTTAACCCTAGCAACAGCCGAGATCGAGACTAGAGAAAAAATTATTTCATTATAGAAGCTTGTATAGCAAAGATACTAAATGTGAGGAACAGTAAAGACACAGAGGTCCTCCTGAGGGTTAGAAGTGATAATTAATATATATACCAGGAAGACCTATTACAAGTAGAAGGTAACTATTTTTTATGCTAGAACTTTGTTAATGCAGATTTTAATTTAAGTGAATGAACTGAAATGACAAAGCAATAAATAAATAAATATATAAATGTTTAGCTAAGTCCAAATATCTTTTCATGTTGCTATCCTATGCAGTTGGCAGTCTAAGCCTGATACTAGTTAAAATGCCAAGAACTGTACAATAAAAAAGCTGAAGACTGTCAAAGATCAGAATCTGATTCACTTCCTTGTCCTTAATCAGGCAGACGGTGTGCATATGAGCTGACTTGTAGGGAACAATCAAGATTGATATTTTGTGAGGGCATTGTTCTAAGATAGGAGAAGTACATCTTGGTTTGCAATTATCATGGAAACTGAGCAACCCAGTAGTTTCACTTGATGTAGTAGTCAGAGATACTTGAATTTGGTATAGATATAAATTACTACTTTTAGTTAGCAGACTGCAGTTAGCAGACTGCAGTTAGCACTGCACTAGGGTTCACCGGCACATGGATGTTGCCTACTTCCCTATCTACACTGACCTGGAAACTCAACCCACAGGGACTGTTAAGGGAAAATGATGAGTCTTCACAGATGGGGACCTGACCACATCCCCTTGCTTTTCAGGCTACTCTATCTCTTCACACACTTCCCTGTGTAGGTAAAGTTAAAACCACGTGTAATATCATGTCCTCTTCCATTAGACATTTTGTCATTAGATATTTAATTCAGAATTTTGACTGACTGTTACCTTCTAGGTATGACCTTCTAGGTCATAAAATGTAGTCATGTCTCAACTAATCCTGTCTCCACATGGTTCATATTTAAATATTAAAAAAAAGGTTTTATTATTTTCACCAAAAAATGAGAAGCAGAATACATATTGTAGGCAAATGTAACACTAATGCTAATCTTGTTCGTGTATTTCCCTCCTTGGTTTTGTTGAGGTCACTTTGTTGAAAAATGTGTTTGTGGATATGTTTTTGTGTTTGCAAAATTGGTAAGCAAGGTTTTTGTTTCATGACTCATATAGAGAATGAAGTGACTGCACAATATTTGTTTTTCTAAAGGTTAATACCGTTCCCCTTGTGACGTGGCTCACCAGTGTATGGCTTTTGCCATGGGAGTTTTTACATTTGCTTATACACATTTCCCAGAGAAGCTGTAGATGCCCCATAATTGCAAGTGTTCAATGTTGGGCTGGATGAGGATTTAAGCAACCCAAGCCAGCGCAAGATGTCCCTGTCCATGGCAGGGAGATTGGAATAGATGGTCTTTGAAAGTCTCTTCAGTGAATAAATGGATGATCTTACAATATCTTACACTGTAAATATCCTGATGTCATGTATAATATTTAAGTGAACCATTATGTTAGCAGATTCCAGAACATTTTCCTATGCAATTATGGATCATAAAATTATTGAAATTTTTATCAGCATCTCCATTTAGCAGTGTTTCCTAAAACAAGAAATCATTACTGTTTTAGAATGTTGTTCAAAGGGTTAATATTATGTTTTCTTTAGTCAGTAGAACAACTCTGATGAAATTTGTTTTGTTACATTAAAATAAACAAAACCTTTTCTTTTAAGGCAAGGAAAAGTTACTAGATAGTCATAGTTCAAGAGTTATGAACTGAAGTCTTGTTATTGTTTTATGAAATGTGTTTTCATGAAGAATAAACAGAACAAGTGGACTCTGTCTGTGGAACAGATATGTGAGTTTATTATGAATAATCCAACAAAACCAGTCAAATTTGTGTGGTAAATCCTAATTGCAATGCCTTGTGCAGAAAGAGAAAAAGCATCCTACAAACCTAAGAATATCTCAGAGGGAATAAAAGTTTGTTCACTTCCTTGAAGTCTTAGTCTAAGGAAGTCATGATTCTTCCAAGAATATCTATGCCAAATTCAAGTATCTCTGACTACTGCATCAAGTGAAAGTACTGGGTTTGCTCAGTTTCCAGGATAATTCTTGGATATATGTGGATACTGCTTTTGACTTTCAGTCCATCATCTGGGGCTTTTTTATCAATGTGATAAAAATAAGATTTCAGTATCATTAGAAATTTGCAATTTAGATTTCTTCCTATCAAAGTGCACAGAAATACTACAGTAATCCTGAAAACATATTGTAACTTTGTATCTGTGTCTCTCTCTCTCTATATATATATATAAGCTCAGAAAAATAGTTCTTTACAAATTTTTTTTTCCTGTGACTCTACTGTATAATGTTGTGTTTTTAAACATTATTCTAGGTTTGATGCTATAGTCTTTTTTCTCCCCTATGTTCAATGCTGGTAAAGCAGAAATCTTTGTTTCATGTAAGGATGTTGCATATAAGGTTTCCTACTGAGCAGTTTTACACTGAAATACAAAAGCAGATTCAGCAACATTAACATGATAATTTAAGAGGCAGAAATTAATTCTTTTTACTAAAGAATTGCTTTTAGCCACATAGTTTACAATGTAGAATAGTAGAGTATATATTTCACTTTTATTCTAAGATCTTATCTTCAAAACTACTTGAGAGCTTTCAGACTTACATAGTAAGTTAAAGGCATAAACAATATTTTATCAAAATTACATTAGAATTACCCAGATAACTCAGAATAATCCTGTAAAATTCTTGCTGTTATTTTGGTACAACCAGAAAAAAACCTACTCTGTAAAATCAAATAAGATAGTTTTATTTGATTAAATTTCAAAAAAGATTGCATTTTTTTTATTGAATAAACACAATATAATAAATTCTTGATTAAGTAAAACATTCAGCAGATTCTTAAACTTTGAATAGATGAGTAATAATGTTTTAAATGAAGAATGATACTGATATGTAGGGTTTTTTTCCCTAAAAAAGAAAATCAAACCAGAGATAGAAAAAATCATCAGGGTCTCTGTAGTACAAGGCCTCCTCCAAAACAGAAGTAGTAAATTTTAAAATTGAATGCTGAGGAAATTTTATCAGTTTAACTATTTTTCACAGTAGAGAGCAGCAAATGTATTTGGAAGTTGTGAGAGGGAGGAACATTAGCCGGAAGTGATGGACTTTAACGTTTCCAGGAGAAAGAGAACTGTTGCTAGTATAATCTCTGTGGAATGGAAAGAAATTAAGAGGCAGTGGAGAGGAAAAGAATCGAAAATGGAAACTATATGGTATCATAAAATCAGTTTAGAATAGTAAAGAATCACAAGCGTAACTTTAGACCAAATTTTTACAATAAATCATCTAGTTTATTTCTTTTACTTTAAAAAAGTTTTAAATTTATTTGAATACTGTCAAGAAAAAGAAATCTATTTTTCACAAAAAACCAAAGCAAACTGAAAAATCTAGTATTGTTCATTGCTACTACCTATTAAACAATAAGTTAACATGCAATACAAAAATTCAGTACTGTTTCTGAAGTATGCTGTCACTATCTGCTTTAATTTTCCTCACTCCAGCAGTTTTTGGCTGTTGGACTATTGCTGCTGTTCCTTGTGGTCTATTTTTGTGGATGTACTACACCTTAGAAGTGATTGTTTTTCTGTGTGGAGCATTGGTTCATAATATTCCCCAAAACAATCATCAACAATGTGTTCCAGAAAATCTTACATTTCTTTTGAATCAAAATATTTCTGGTTTCAATGAACACTGAAGAAGGCAAATTAGATATTTCTCCTGAAAATTAAATAATTTTTTCATATAAGCAACAACAAACCAAAGATACTCCAGGAAAACAAACAAACACACAGAACTTGTTTCCGCACACATCGAGTATATACACAGGTAGGAAGATCTTTATAGGAAAAAAACTCCAGGTCTGAATGACTTTTCAAAGAAAATACGGGGCTCTTCTACACAGAGAAAGTAGGCAGACCTCAGGTCTTCTTCTTGAGTTTTACTTCAGGTTTCCCATTGAAAAAAGGTTATATTAGGTGTAGTCAGAATATGTTGAGGCAGCACTGTTAATATGTTACAAATTTCAAATATTTGTGTAGTGAAATTTAACCCCAGAAGTTGTCTTTAGAAAGAACACGTATTTTGTTATCTTACTGAAAGCAGTCCATCCAGTCCTGCACCAAACCCTCTGAACTGGAATTAATGTTTTTTTTGTTGACTGCTAGTTACTTACTTAGTAAAGTAGAACACCACAATTTCTTGTTACATTTGTGTAGATTGTGATATTACTTTGCAAAGAAGCTAACACTTATTGTTTGGGGGCAAAACATTATCTTCCTTCTCAAAAGATCAGTTTATAGTTACATCTTTCTGTATCAAGGACATCCAAATCTGCTAAAAAGCTCTAGGATGTGAGATAGTGGTCAAGGTTACTAGTGTCATTCTTTTACGTCCTTGCAAGTCTCAAGCTATGATCATGCCCTGTTTGAAAGGAGTTACTCAATAACTGGAGAAGTAAAACAAAGAGGAATTATACATTTTTCTTTTCACCTGTGATACCGTGTCTGTAAATTTACAACTGTAAAAGAAATAATGCAAAACATTTTTTCTGACAGCAGCACTACTATTTTGACCCAGGGACCAGAAACTCAGGCATCATATCTTTTAGACAGACTACATGGCCAAAGGCAGTTCATCAGAAAACCTTCATGGGAGGGGAGCACATCTGATCCCAGCCATTGTTACTTCTTTGGATATTTCTCTTCAATAACAGCTCTGCTTTACTAGCTAGTTTCATGGTTCACATGACTTTTTCCCTGGCTCCATCTCTCTGAGCTTGATGTATACCTTTTCATCAAAATGGCTTAGTGTCTGAAATCTTCTCAAAGAACCAGAGAGCAGAATTGGACATTCACCTGAGACAAGATTCAAAGTTGTGTGGTTTTGCCTAGATCAATCATATAAATATTATTCCTGACCATATCTCAGCCACCTAAAGCTTTGGTCCATGGCAAAATTTTTGCTGGTTTTGCATTTTGGCTTTCTCTTTCTTTCTTATTTCATATCTCCTGTGATATTATCCACAGTAAGTATAGTAAGTGATATTTTTCTATTGATAGTTGGTTGGCTTTTTTGGCCCTGCTGAACAACTTACATTTCACTCTTGTAATTGTAGCTGGAGTAGAACATATTCCACCAGAGACTTTCATTTGTAAAAAATTATTGAAGACTGTAACCATTTCCAAGTAAAAAGCAACTAGCCTTTGAGAGATTTATAGGAAAAAAAATGCACACAATAACTTACTGCAGGAATGAAAAGAATGGCACGCATATACCTAGAAGATCAATGTCTGCTATTCTGCAATCAAGTATTGGACTACACTGTTCCTTGCTGTGTTTGTTCTGAAAGTCAGTAAAAGGTCTTACAACAAAGTAAGAGACAACATAAGGGCACCACTTCTGCTCCTTATCTTTTTTTATGCCACATATTATTAACAAGGTCTGCATTGGAATAAGTGGTGTTATTTATGCCCTTCACAGTAGACAGACAGACTGAATGAGCACCATTTCCTCAAATGTAAAGGCAAAATCTGTACAAATGTACATCGGGAAGCATGTTTAGCATCCAAGCAACTGTAGTAGAAGGTATGCTTTTCCTACAAATGTGGAATTTTGCCTCTGAGTAAAAATATTGACATTGCTCATAATAGAATATGACATTATAAAATTACATTCAATCTTCAATTATAGCTATAATGCATGAGGATGTGACAATTATTTTAAAATATGCCTGAAAAACTATTTGCAGCTATTTCCACATGGTTGGTTTCTTCATTATTCAGTAAAATGGGAAGATTGTTAAGCCTTACTCTAAGGAGACTATCAATCTTTATATCCATAGAGTTGTAAAAGATAACTTAGCGTTCTAAAAGATATATATACACCAACTGAAGAACAAATACAAGGTTTATTGTAATATCACCTGACTAACTGTTGAGTTCAAGGACAAGTTTAGGCTTTGCTACAATCAGAAGTGTCATCGTCTACTGCTCTCTCTAGAGGAAATTAAAAATTATGCTAAAACAAAAAAATTATCTTTATAAATAAATTCAAAGAAAGGTCAGCCCAGTATGTAAGAATTCAGTTTAATGACTGCTATACTTAGAATAGCATCTGTTCTCCAATACCACATATGGTAGAATGAATGAGAGAAAATATGTTTACTTTGGCTTACACGGTTTTCAGTTACATGGGTGCAGTATTTTTAATTTCTTCTTCCAGTCTAGATCTGTAAAGCATGTCAACTATTTTTCATTCCAAAGTGAAATCCATAATAAGCTCTGCTGGGAAATGAAAGTTGCTCTGTTTTCCAGGTGAAATATCCATCCCATTCTAGAGGCTTTAATACCTGCTTTGCAACACCCACTGTATTATCATATCACCAAAAAACATTACTTCATTCTAAGAAACATCATAATTTAGAAGCAAACTGCTCAAGTGTTGGAGCTTTTGTGGTCGGATAACATGGTGGACCTCAAAGCTGTGTGTCTGTGATACCTGTTTTCTCAGAATGCGTATCCTTTAAAAATAGCATGTAATTCTCACTCTGTTACTAGATGTGTACATTGCTTGATGAAAAAATCAGAGAATCACAGAATAAATTAGGTTGGAAAAGACCTCTGAGACTGAGCCTAACCTGTGACCAAGCACCACCTTGTCAACTACACCATGGCACTAAGTGCCACATTCAGTTTTTCCTTAAACACCTCCAGAGAGAATGACTCCACCACCTCCCTGGGTAGCCCATGCCAATGTTTAATCACCCTTTCTGTAAAGAAATTCTTCCTAATGTCCAGCCTAAACCTGCCCTGCTGCAGATTAAGGCTGTGTCCTCTCATCCTGTCATTGGTTGCCAGGGACAGAAGAGGTCAACCCTCAATTGGTTCAAACTTCCTTTCAGGTGGTTGTGGAGAGTGATAAGGTCACCTCTGAGCCTCCTCTTCGCCACATCCTGCTTTTCAAATGCTGAGCCATGAAAGGTTGAATCTTGGTGATCATAATCTAGATCTTTAGCCTGTGGTTTAATTTGCATAGAAAAAACAGGAAAAAACAAGCAAGCAATCTGCAAAGCATTTTGAGATCAAACTAAGTAAAATTTTGAATAAAATAAAACTGTGAATAAAATAAACTGGAAGAAGGTACAATTAGTACTTTTCCCCTGATCACAGGGTCATGATGGTCATACACACTCAAGCCATCATATACACTCTCAAGCACCTACATAATCCCTAAGTATCACAGAAGAGTAGTCTGTAATTGCTGGGTTATATCTTCTTTCTTGAGAGCTATAACTAACCAGAGGTAAATTGCTGACATCCTGTACTAACCACAGGTACAAGGAAAGGCTGTTGATACTTACCACAGCAATTGTCTCTTCTCCTACATGACCTAAATTTCTGCTCTGAAAGAGCCTTGTCAGAATGAGAAAGCAGTGGTTCTTTGTCACCCTATACAATCCTTCCTGCCCTGCCTAAATAGACAGAAGTAGATGCAAGAAATGAATAATCTCTTGAGCATTGCCTTAAACAAAGATACTGGCTGTTTGACTAGATACTGATGCAAGTGTTTTGGCTAGAAAAAGAATTTGTCCTCATTCTAGTTTAAAATAATCTAATATGAAAAGTATACCATATAAAAAGGACATATGCAAAGATCTATTTTATTCACACCTTTCTGGTGAAAGTTCTCAGTCACGGTGGGCATTTCAGAAATGAAGGACTTTCTGTGAGAAACAGGAGGATCTTTCTTCTCTGTAAAGGAACCTAAGAATTTTCTGTAACTCATTAATGATTTCACAATACATGTGTCTCACAGGGCCTGTTCTAAAGCCTCCTGCAGTTACTGAGAGTTTTGTAGACATATTCATATTCGTGTTTTAATAAGAGTCACTTTCTTTGTTTAAAGTGTTTAAACAGAACACTTCAAGGTCTTTATGAACAAAGTTTATATACTTGCCTCACATAATCATAGTACCACTGCCACTCCATTTCTGTGAAAATAAACCCCTCATGATATTGTGGTGATTATTGTCACAAGAGCACTTGTGGCTTCTTTAAATTTCTATATACCACTTTTTTGATTGCTGTTGATTTCACTTCTTTAGAACCATTAATCAAACATTTACTGATTCCTCATGTCTGTAAGTATACTTCTGACATCTTATTGGATTTTAAATTGCAGGATCACCAGGCTGTCATTTTTCCTTAAGTATATCATATTTGGGCTGCTTCTTATATAGAATTTTCTTTGCATTCAATAAACAAAAAATCTCTCTGTCCAGCTCAGACAGATAGGAGGGAAAATCCTATGTTTTTTTTTTGTACAGGCATTGAAACCTGTACTTTCAGGACACTCCAAGGGCTTTGGTGTTCCTTTTCATAAGTCATTTGTGTTTGTTCTTTTCCTCCAGTATGCTTCCTCTTCATGGTTTAGACTTATTCTGTGAGGTTAATGATTGTAGGTAAAAAGAGAATTTCAAAACAAATAAAAAATGCAATGTATGAGCTACAGAACTCCATGTCTTCGAATGAAGAAATAGTCATGCCGTATAAAACTTGAATTTTATATCTGAAGATGGTAGTGAGTGGTAGATGAAATAGTCCATGTCCTAGTTGCTTTAGACTTGGGACAGAAGCTTGTAGTGTGACTGTCAGTTTATTTTGGTGTGTTGAAGTATCTTATATTTTCCCTATACGCTCATTAATTATAATATCAATCAAAATTTTTTTAAGAAAGAAAAAGTTCTTGAGAAGACACTGATGCTTGCTTGTACAAATTGATATGCAGCAGAATTATTTTTCTAGTACTGCAACAAAAGCATCTATCAAAGTGACATCTTTGAATACCTGCATTCTAAAATTTGGGAGCCCTGCTAATTCATATACTCTGTTTTTAGAATTCTGTGCATGTGAACAGCTCTTCAAAAAGGGGTTACTGTGCACGGTGGTTGCCGATATTTTTTCAGACTTTTTTAGAGGTTTGTGGTTTTCTCTTAAACCTCCTCAGCCCAGTGAGGATCTTCCTTCTTGAAGCAGATGGGAGTCTAGAAACCAGCAATCTATCCAGAGAAATAACTGTACTACAGAATAACATGGACTACAGAGATCAGTTCTTGCTGCTGTATTTAACTTTCTCACGAACCGATGTGCATAGGAAACATCTTCAATACCCCTCTTTTCTCATCTGAGTATATACTGTGTGAACAGAACCTACAGCTTCTCAGTTAGTTATTCACCTTCAGAGTACCTTTCGTCCACATACCTTAGACTGTCTTGGTCTAAAGATGAATTATACATCCCCAAGTATTTACACAGACATAAACCCTCAGACATTTTATAACCTCTCATGCATGAAAAGCCTTATCTCCTGAAGTATTGTAGTTCCCACAGCTCCTGGTGTAGACTTTTACTAGTTCAAGGTGCAATTTTTTCTGTATACTGATGGCACATCTGGCAATTTTTTTCTCTCCTTTTACAACTAACTAGGAAATCAATCAAGCAAGCTGTTTTATTCCTGATTTGATAGCAATACTTACCTGGTTCTAACAACACCCTAATTTGTTATCTAGTTGCTATTTTTTTTCCATATACTCTTGTTACTATTTTCATATGAAGAGCCAGACAGAGTCCTGCTAATGAAGATTGATTATTATCCCTCTTTGCTTTACGTCGATTGCTTGAAGCCAATAGCAAATGTGAAGAGCCAAAAACTCCATCTCTTTGGTAGTTAAAGTGTATTTCATTCTAAAATTTGGGAACAAAATATATCAAACTAGATATATTTAGAAGGAGGAAAACAATTTGAGAGATTTTTTTGAAAGAGCTGACTGGGAAATGTAATCATTTCTTACTAATATTTGGAAGAATTTTTTTTGTTTTCAAAATGTAAATTTAGATGGAAATAAAACTTTTTTATTACATGATAAAACAGCAATATTTCACCATTATTTGTAGATTAGATTTTTTTTTGTCAGCAATTCTTTCACTGGAAAAAAAAAAGAGGCTATTTTCAATCAACAAGTATTTATTGTTCCAGTCTAAATTACTTGTTGCCTCTATGTCTGTAAAGATATTGCCCTTAGAAACTGTGTCATCATCATATCTATTCTGTTTCAGCTGTTGCTGAAGTAAGTGAAGAATTATACAAAGATTTTGAACAGTGAAAATAGTGCTATTGATACTCAAAATGGAAAAGACTATATTTGAGAGATATAAGTTTTTTCTCAGTTTAGTCTCTTACCCAAATCTAGGCTTTCAAGAATGCATTATTAGCAGTTGTAAAATTAATTTCTACATGTCGAGTGCAGATATTTCTATTACAGTTATTGCCATACAGAAGTATAATCTGTCTTCTTAAGAGGCTGTTCTCTTTATGATTGTCTTTGGGCAATATTAAAAAAGGTTTCCCATCTTTATGAAATATCTTTGGAGGAGGTGGATGGCAATGAAGAAAAAATCTGATGCAGGAGTTTCTACAGTAGAACTGAATAATTCCCAGAGAGTCATTTTTTCATGAGTCAGCCTTTTCTGTCTTGTTCCAAGTTGACAATAATCCTTCATCTTCCTTTTCACCCTAACTTTTCTTGCATTTATATGTAAATTATTTTGTACAGAGAAATGTTATATTGTATTTGTAAATATTATTTTGCTTTCAGAAAATCCTGGATTTAGTCATGCTTAGATGATGACTTTTTCTTTGGTAATCCCAATACTTTTGCAGCTTTTGAAGAGGGGATAGCAAAGAAACAAGATCATATTCCACCTATGGAGAAGGATAAATAAAAGTATTTTTAAGGCTCAACTTCATAGCCTACCTTTGAGATAAAAAAGAGATACTCCTTTGAATAAATCACAAATTTTTAATTAATAGCAGTATGGACGTTGTTTATTCCATATGAACAATTCCATAGTTTTCCCATTATGCAACAGAAACTTTCTGGTCTAAATCTAAACTGATTTCTAAGATTATTCCAATAGATGAAAATTTGATAGTATAAACTCATTATCACAGAGATTTGATGTGGTTTTTTACTGTTTTGACAATTATTTGGAATAGCAACCAAATAATAATTTATTCTTCGGTTTAATGGAATTACTTCATATTTTTATTAAATATGGGTAACAATAGAAATCAAATGCCAAAACAAAGGCATCCAACTGCCATTTAGAACATAACACTAAATTAAAAAGGACCTAAGAAGACTTGAAAGTGATAATGCTGTATCATTTAAACAACATAGTAGATATTTATTCTATGTGGAAGTTTTTTGACACACACAGGAATTCAAATCCAATAAAAATCAGGCTTTCCATGAAATAGCCCTCAGTGCTAGCTGTGTGGTATCAGCTCTGTGGAACTAACTAACTTCTAGATAGTTCAGGACACAGTACTTATTTATTTTCATGTGTATATGCATATAATGACTGAAAGTGATTAAGAACTAAGCACTTGGCAATGTGTTTTGCTAATGAATATCAAATCCAGTTTTGAAGTTTTGAAGTTTGAAACTCGACCGACTTATCAGTCTTTTAAGCACAATCTCATCACAGCAACCTCTGGTTGCATAACTGATCTATAGACGTACAAATACTCGTTTTCACTGCTATATAGATATTTATCAAACAGATGAATATAGAGATGTAAAGAACAGCCTGGCTTGCCAAGTCCACTGTCAGAACACAGTGTGGATGGCTCCTCCATGGCAAATGCGTAGTCTCAGGCAGCAGAAAGGCCTCAGCAGCCACGGCCCATCCCACCTCATCCACGATAAACCACAAGCTGCCATACTGCTTGCTAATATCATTCAATAAAATATAGAAACCAATATGATAGAAAAAATTACACTGAAAAATAGGATATGTGACAGGAAACCAGAGAGTGGGGACAAGGACATAATGCTGAAGGCACATTTGTGTCAGGGGTTGTGCATGATTGAATATCTAGATCATGTCAGATATGAACTCTCCTACAAATGGCAAGAAAAAAATTCATTAAATGGTCCCTCTTTTACCTGAGGAAAATGCAGTTTTCCATGACTTCAAACCCGGTAGGAGTCTTATTCAGTTTGTGTGTTAACACTTGAACCGGTGTAGTGTTTCAAAGCTCTCCACTTCTACTAGGAAGTTTTCTTTTGAGAATAGGAAAATGGAATGTATTTGACTTCCCTTTGGTTTTGCTTAAGGTTTTCAGAAATTGGAATGTACTGTGTGATTGATAGTATGAGAAAGTGAACAAGCAGACTTACAGTAACCCAGGTGCAGGCATGACCTTAGATACTAACATATGTTTAAGGAAAATAGACTTTTCCTTAAGGCACTGGTATTTTGCCTGTATTTGAAGAAATATTTTGAGAGTTTTCATTAAATTCTCAATTTCTAAACTCTCATTTATGAATTTGTGACTCCGTTGCAAATATAATAATTTAGTTTCTAAGGCAATGGTATGCTTAATCAAAATAAAATGAATTTGATATTTTTTTTAAAACCATGCTCTGCAAAAATTTTTAATAATATTTGTATATGGTAGGATTTATATTTTAAGAGAGTGTTTACTTTGATCAAAAGCAATAATTTAAACTATTTCCCTCTATCTATATAGAGCTAAAGCAAATAAATATCCTAAGTTATTAGTGTAAATCAAATAAAAAAAGCCCAAAACTGAAGTAATTCATCCCTTAAACTGTATAAACTCCCCATGATTATGACTCAGATAATTTGGAAATTTCAGTGGTTGGGTTGGATGGGGTTTTTGTGATTCATTTGGTTTTCATGTAAGAATTAGCACTGTCCATACACTGTGAGTGCTCAATGAAAGTGGCTTTTTACTTTTTTAAATGTTAGTGCTGACAAAGATTGGTTTAATTGAAATGCTATAAAAGCTTTTCAAAGTTCTTCCTTTGAATCTGCCTTTCCAGGAGAAAGCTTACTGAATCCTATTAACAGTAAGTAAACGTAGCATTTACTTGTAGCCCTTAGCAAATTCACAATTTTCAACAAATGATCTCAAAAATTTTTCATTGCCTGACTTTAGTATCTCCCATATATTTCATTTTAAAAAAATCCAAAGTGTTGTCAAAATATGAATTACACTACTCTATGTATTTGAAACAAAAAATTAATTTAAACTCAGAACGTGATATATGATTCAGGTTTTCGTTTAAAGAGCACGGTCAGCAGATCAAGGAAAGTAATTCTGCCCTTCTACTCTGCCCTTGTGAGACCCCACCTGGAGTACTGCATCCAGTTCTGGGGTCCTCAGTTCAGGAAGGTCATCAACCTGTTGTGAGTCCGAATGAGACCATGTAGATGGTTAGAGGGCTGGAGTACGTCTCCTATGCAGATAAGCTGAGAGCTGGGGTTTAGCCTGGAGAAGAGAAGGCTTCAGGGAGACCATAGAGCAGCCTTCCAGACCTAAAGGGGGCCTGTAATAGCGCTAGAGAGGGACTTTTTACAAGGACATGTAGTGATGGGACAAGGAGTAATGTCTTAAAAATGAAAGAGGTTACGTTTAGATCAGATATTAGGAAGATATTCTTCATCGTGAGAGTGGTGAGACGTTGCAACTGGTTGCCCAAAGAAGTTGTGGATGCCCCATCCCTGGAAGTGAGTAACCCGGTCTGCTGGAGCGTGTCCCTGCCCATAGGCAGGGGGGTTGGAACAACATGATCTTTAAGGTCCCTTCCAACCCAAACCGTTCTATGGTTCTATGATTTCAAGTAGTTTTATATATGTATTTATATATCTCAGTATGTGAGTCCATACAACTTTCTGTATTTTACATTCTGAAAACCCAGTGATTTTGAATTTTAAAATATTAAAGCTGGAGATGAAGCTCTCAGAAGTTAAAAACCACCAGGATTAAGTTTGGTTACTTTATCCTTTTGTCGTGCTTGTCTACATCTTGTAGTTTTTAACTGTAAATACATTCTACTTCTGAAGGATTTCTGTTTTATTTAGTGCTGGGAATAAATTAATCTAATTACCTTTTTTCTTCCTCTTTGTATCTTTTCTACTTTTCATCCTTGCTATCATCCTGGGGTTGACTTTTTGCATTCTACAAAAACTATAAGCTGAATGCCAAATTATTAATTTCCTCCAGCTATTTTGATATTTTTGTAACAGTAACTCAGTTTCTTACAGATTTTAATAATTGATTTTCTTAGTACTTCCACACAGATATGCAATATCTTCTTCATAATTCAACACGGAAAATTGGCATCCTATAGATTAATGGTAAATTTAGGAACGTGTTGAATAATCTGGCATTTTGATAAACCAAGGCATTTATTTTTTTCAAGGTTTTTCAGTTCTTACAGCACTACATACTATCAAAGGGGTCTTCACTAATCTCATTTGCAGTGGTGAATATTTATTATTTTTGAAAATACAGATCTCAAGCTCTTTCTAAGCTTGGGAATGTCTCCATACTTCTGAAAAAGGGAGAGAGTTCTGGTTTCACCTTGACTCTGTACAAGTCACACTCCTTTCTTCCTGTCTGTCACTTGATGACCAGGTTTCTACTGAAAGATGCTATGAATCCTTTGGCCAACCAAAGGACCAGGATCTAAGGGAATACTGCAGTTATGACCCATGGAAGCTGATTCTTGTCACTAGCAGAGACCTAGGACCTATATGTGTGCAGTGACAACTGTAGAGATAGTTTTCCTTTTATGATCTGAGTCTGACATATAACCAACTCTCTTTGGTACATCTCGTTTGGTAACAACTGTTAGAGTCAACAGCATGATTAATAGAATCACTAGGGATCCTCCTTCTCTCACAGGCTTTTTCCTCTTAAGATTTATAATTTTTGTTTTGTTATATTAAAGACTGAGAATTCTAAGTGGCAATTCAAAGCTTTTCTTAGTCAGTTATACTTTGGTCATCTCTGAAAATGGTACTTTGCGTGTTTTGCCTACTGTCACACAGATAGCAAAGGTATTTCTCTGGGATGTCAATCAGTTTCTTAAACCACAGCTTCTTTTTGGGAAGCTTTTACTGTTTGTTACTGAGTTAGATTGATGAAGTTGATCTTTAACTTCAAGCCTCAGGTGCTCAGGGTTTCATCACAACTTTGCATCTCTTAATTTTTAAATAGCATTTAGGAGTTTTTAAAATAATTTTTCAGTCAATCACAGTCTGTCCTGTGCATTGAATGTGGACAAGGATTGCTTGCAAAAAAAAAAAAAAAAAATTATTGACTACACAATGTGGATTGTAACAGGAAAGCTTTTGGTAAATTTCTGCTTTAACTTTCAGTGAAACAAGAAGATTTCCTAAATATTTTTTCAGACTTCACTTAAGGATTTCAGTTCAAAACTTCCAAGTAACTAATCTAGGGCAGACAATTAGCAGAGACAATTTAGTCTCCATATTTACCAGTAAATAGTAAGCATAAGTATTAGGATTTATGGTGTGCTCAAGAATTTTCAAAATACAGTATTTATAGTGAAAAACTGATTTATTTCTTTTCTTGAGTTGCTTTTCCATCCTTCTGTTGGATAATTAAATATGACAAAATTGATGTCTTTCTTTCAGATGACTCAGTATCTTAAATAGATATATATTATTTTGGCTGAATTTTCCAGAGTTTACTTGCACTTCACAAAATGTTAAACGATAATACCCACACATAAAGAATATGGGCACAATGGAGTTTAGTTTACTGAGGTACAGACTGATGAAGAAAAGACTGAATGTGAACTAGGAATCATTCTCCACTTCAGCCCAACTGAAAAAAAAAACTGAAAAAAACCTGATTCTCACTTTGATAAATTCAAGTAGATGTAAGCTTTTTGACAGATTGTTGAAATTTAAATCTTTAGAAAATAGTAAAAAATTGGATATTTACCTGAAAAGTTATTACTTAACAAAGAATTGTGTCATCTGATATTTACTGCACAATATATGAAGTGGGTATTGTTTAGAAACTAGTCTTGAAACTAATGATGTCTTCTTGAAATTCTTGTAGGAAAGATGAAAATAAGCAAAGAAAGGTCTTTTTTTCATGTCACATGCAAAGTTATGCCTGCCCTTGCTGACAGGCATATGTCAAAAAGTAAGGTTTCATCAACTGGAAGGCTTTCCACTTTATTACAGTATTTCATAAAGATAGAATGAAAAAACCCCCACTTGCCTAAAGGCGACAAAGACATCAGAGACTAGTAGGTACAGTGAAGATACACTAGTTGTATGATTTGGACATTCTGCACAGACAACAGTTGGGACTCTAATTTGGAAAAATCCAGAAAAAGGTTGTATAAGTTTTAAAAGTTTTTGCGCCAAAGTCAAACTCACTTTTTGCAGAGAAAACAGTTAACCCTGAAAGAGTGCTTACAGATACCTCCAGTACACGAACAGACCAATGAGGTACAGGAAATTTTTCTGATCCCATTTTGACTAACTTTTTTTTTTAAGCTAATTATTATTTGATGAAAAGGTAGCCACTTTCCATGTAAAGTTGTACACTAATACTGAGCATGTTTAAAGTCTAAATTCACATGCCGCCAACATATGTACACGTGTATTCTTCATCTGAAGAAATTGCATCCAAAATGATAACAGCTTTCCAGGCAGAATACAGCAGTGTCACTAAAGCAGCTACAATCCATTTAAGGTTAAGAATGGTGAATAGCAGAGACAGAGCAAAAACTTTGAAGGTCAGAGATATAATTTAAAGGCCACTATAAGGCTGGGGAAAAAAAAAAAAAAAAAAGGAAAGACAGCTTCAGCATGGTTACAAGCAAATATACTGGGAGAAGGGTTTGAAAAATAGCTGTCATATGACTTGTCTCATTCATTATACAGCTTAAAAATTCTGACATGGACTAAATGTGACTCCTATAAGACAAGTTTTCTTAGTAATACTGCTTCCAAAGAAGACCCATTCATTTTTGTGGACTGAAGTAGGAAATTTAGGAAACAGAAATTCTACGCTCATGTTCTCACAGTAAACCTGCTGCATACTACGACAGCATATCAACAATCTACTATGTTCTGTAACTTGCTCTTCACTTGGGATCTGGCTAAGATAATTCATTATGTTTGTGACAAAAGCAGAAGGCAATGTTGTTTGTCTTAATGACAAAGAGGTAATAGCTCAGGTGAGTTGTTCAAAGATGTACAGTTTATATGCATTAGTTTCTATTCATATATGTATCTGCAGAGTAATTTTATTTAATCATCTGTTTTCTGTGTTGCACAACAGTAGTCAAAACATTTATATGCTTGGGAAAAACTGATAATTCTTCATCACAAACATTTTTTTAAGTTAACCTCATGTTTTAAAATCATTCTGAATAGAGCACCACCATTATCTACCCTGCCTTGAATCTGTGATATTTCAGTCGCTCAAAGGAATGTCAAAATCACTAACAGTATGAAAGCAGAAGTTGTTCTGACAGCTGAAGCATGAACTGAATCTGTCTAGCAAAATTAGCCTAATATGGTCAAATTGCTTTTGCTTTTTAACTGTATATATATGGGCAACAGCAGGACACTGTGTGTGTGACTTCCACATCAATTAAGAAATGTATACTGGAATTACGTAACAAATTACTGCGACCATTAATAAACAAATGGAAGAAAAATACCTCCCAAATCACAACTATGTTTTATTTTTAACCAAAGCTTTTACTGAAATCTTTCACAGTTTTCATTTTCCTCCCACCAAGAGTAATTAAACTTCTGCATGAAATTTATTCCTCAGTGGTGTATAGGATAAAAAAACCTATTATGCTTTGGTTTTGTTTATTGCACTATGGTAGTTTCAAGATTTAGCTTCATTAGAAACCCCTCCAGTTAAGGAAATGAGTCATTTTTCTTTATTTAGCAAGTAGCATGACATGGAACCATCTTGAATATGAATGGAACAAGTAAATAACCAAAACATTTAGAAACTTGAACTAAATTCTTTCATCTAGATTCAGACTCTTTTTTAAAAAGCATGGAACTGTAAGAATTGGTTTACTTTTAATTTATGTATTGCTTTCACTATCGTCAAATATATTTTACACAATAGGATTCTCTCAGTAATGTCTTATGTTTTTTTCTGCTCTGTGTGTTCTTCGGAGGGTTTTTTTTTGCTATTTTTTCTGAGGAAAGCTAGATCTACAGAGATAACTTTCAAGATAAGAGGGAAAGAACAATAACTTGACAACATAGCTAAATTCATAGTTTTCCAGTGAGGCATAGTTGCTTTAGGAATTGTAAACCTCTCCTTTTCCATCATCTCAGCTTCCACAAAACTTCTCAACTTCCATGGCAGGACTTCCTGTTACATTCCTGATTATAGAATCATCAAAAAGAATCAAAGAATGACTTGAGTTGGAAGCAACCTTAAAGATCATCTAGTTCCAACCTCCCTTCCATGGCCAGGAGCACCTTTTGCTAGACCAGGTTTCTCAGATACCCTATCCAGCCTGGTCTTGAACACTTCCAAGACAGGGCATCCACAACCTCTCTGGTTAGCCTGTTACAGTGTTTCACCACCGCTGTAGTAAAGAATTTTTTCCTAATATCTTATCTAAACCCACCTTCCTTCAGCTTAAGGCTAACTTGTTTGCCTAAGTTGATTTTTCATCAAATCATATCACAGTTTGGGTTAGAAAGGACCTTTAAGGGTCCTCTAGTCCAAGCCACCTGCAGTGAGCACAGACGTCTTCAACAAGACCAGGTTGCTCAGAGATCAGTCCAACTGGACCCTGAACTTTTACAGGGATTGAGCATCTCCCACCTCTCAGGGCAACCTGTTCCAGTGGTTTACAACCCCCATTGTAAAAGGTTCTTCCTTATATTTAGTCTGAATCTACCCTCTTTTAGCTTGAAAACATCACCCTTTTCCTATCACAACATTAAAAGTCTGTCTCCATCCTTTTTATAACACCACTTTGAGTATTGAAAGGCCATAATAAGGTCTCCCCTGAGCCTTCTCCAGGCCGAACAAACCCAACTCTTTCAGCCTGTCCTCATAGGAGAGGTGTCCCAGGGTTCTTATCACTTTTGTGTCTCTGCTGGATTCAATCCATCACATCCAAGTCCTTCATGTGTTGATGGCCCCAGAACTGGACTCAGGACTCTAGGTGGTGTCTCATGAGAGCAGATTAGAAGGGTAGAAGCACTTTCCTTGATGTAGTCCTCACACTTCTGTTAATGCAGCCCAGAATACAGTTGGCCTCTTGGGCTGTGAGCACACATTGTTGGTTCATATCCAACTTCTTGTCCACCAGTACCCCCAGGTTCTTTTGGATGGTGCTCTCAATCTTTTCATTCCCCAACATGTACTGATAACAGGGGCTGCTGTGCCCCAGGTGCAGGACCTTGCACTCGGCCTCATTAAATTTTCTGAGCTTCACATGGACCCATTTCTTCATCTTGTCCAAGTGTCTTTGGATGACACCCCTCCCCTCAGAGGTGTCAACTACACCAGTCAACTTGGTGTCATCTGCAAATTTGCTGAAGATGCACTGAATCATGCTGTCAGTGTCACTGATGAGGATATTAAGCAATACTGGCCCCCCCAAGGGACACCACTCATAACTTTACCACTACCCCCCAGATGCGACTGTCTAGCCAGTTCCTTACCCATCAAATATCATCCATCAAATCCATATTTCTCCAATTTAGAGAGAAAGATGCTGTGACAGACCGTGTCAAAGGCCTTGCAGAAGTAAAAGCATCTCTGTAGCTCTTTCCTGGTCCACTGATGTAGTCACTCCATCATAGAAGGCCACTAAGTTGGTCAAGCAGGACTTCAGTGAAGTCAGTATTAGACATATTTATTTCCAATTAGTCTAAAGAGGGACAAGTACTGAGTGTTTTAACCCACAGAATTGATTTTGTATGGCCTGTTCCCAGCAAATCAGGAATCTGCATCTTGGTTCTGTTATGACTAAGCTGTTGCCAGAGACGAAGCAGCATTTAAAATCAAGAGACACTGTACGTGAGCTGTGAACTGTTCCTGTCTCTCACGAGCTTCATGCAAATGCCCACATTGTATTATCTAATTTTGTGTTCTTTTTTTGTTCTGCCAATACACATACATCCTTTAATAAAGGGTTGTTATTTTTTTCCTTTCTCCACACTTTCTCAACTGGAGCCTCTTCAGATTTACAATTGCTTAGAGGGAGGAGTTTTGGTCTTCCTCATTACTCATCCTCCACTATAAACACTTCTGTCTCTTTAAACTGAGACAAAATGACATAGAAATTTCAGTTTAGCATTTGGTGTGTATCAGCAATGGACCTGGATTCCAAAAGAAGTGACAGAAGTATCCAGACCAGATGGTCATAGTGAAGTTATATTCATTCTAGATCTATTGGATTCTGTGAGATTTTATAAGCAGGTGTCATCACCTCCTGAGAAGCTGAGTAAATACTCAGGCTATTAGATTTTATTAATATTCATGATACCGCAATTACAGTGATGTCAACATATAAGCTGCCTCATTTAGTGACAGTATATCTATTTACACTGTATTCACTATGATGTAGACTCACTCAAAGAACAGACAAACTTTCTACATGACACTCTATCTACAGTAAACTTCATTAAGTCTCCAAGTACATTTTCTGGTCATAATGTTAACCAGAGGCCAAAAGACTCTGTCTTCTTCCCAACATTAACTTATGTGAACTAAGCAATGCAAAATGATAATGGATTATAATTCATTATGACAGGCCTGAAAGTTCAGCATTTTTTAGTTCTTATTTCTTTTAAGCATTAACTCCCCCTTTACTCTGCAGCAGGAGCACAGTAGACACGTACTTTTTCCAGATTTTATTGTGCTTCACATAGACAACAGGTAACTAATTTTCCATCCAAAAGAGAAGGTCTATCAGAGCAAAGAAAAATATTGAATGGAGGAATACCATGACACTGCTGATGACATCCTAAACTTTCTCTTGCAGTTTGTAAGGGAGTGAGTATTCTTTTTAGCTGCTCTGAATAAAAAATATCTTGTAGCTGAGAGCCGTGATAGCATGAAAATATGTTTTTTTAGAAGCATGTTACTTCAGAAAGAAAACTTAGATAGGAAAAATGTAAAGTCATGAACGCTACAGAGAGGAAACAAAGCTGCAGGGAAAGTGCCTGTGGGCTGAAGTCTCAGCAACCTTAGAATAGAAAACTGTCACTGTTTCCTTCAATTTCCAATGCTTATTATCCTCAAATTGTACTTTTCCATAGCAGGGAAATAAAATGAACCTTGCTGTTGATGAAGATGACACTGTAATTGATAATGTCTTTTAAACTGTGTTTATTAGACATCAAGAACTGGCAGCAGCAAATGCAAATGTTAGATGTGGTTTACTGTAAACTGCTAAGATGCTATGAAAATTGACAGATCAGTTGTTAAAATCTGCATCTTTGGAGATTTGTTGAATTAGAAATACTATACTTTACTACATAACATAACTTTGCTAACCTTGATGGGAGTAAAAGATGTGTATAATAGAACATAAAATCAATATTGAGGAAGCTAATATAATCTGTCTACATCCTTGTAGTTTTGTAGCTTTCCAGAGAAATTAGGCCACATTTTCTACCTTTTTCCTTCTTGCCCAAAGAAAGCAAAAATCTTGTCCATGTAAAACATATATATGGGCCTGAGGAAGAAATATTTATGATAGTTGAGACACATCTTCTTACTATATCTCTTTTGTGCAACTGTTGAATGAAAATAAAGTTTGTGTCTTTTCCTGTGCTCTTTATCAGGATGAAAATGTCACTGGACAAAACTCATTGTTCTATAGAGTTTGTTTTGGAATTTTTCATAAGGGAATAGATGTTGAGCTGGTAAAATGTAACTGCAGAAAGTACTGAAAAAAGTAGAAACACAACTTAGTATCATGTCATCTTTACTCACTTGACAATAATTTTGTAATTGGTGATAAAAAAATAAGAACTTATAAGGTTGTGTGTGTGGGAAAGCGGGAAGTTTTTCATTCTTAGCAATAACTGCTTTTTTCCCATTTTCCATAAGGTGCACTTTCACATCTTAATATTATTTCAGCTATCACATAGTGAAAGGCAAAACCATAATCCGTGGATGAGATCAGAATGCATAAAAGCCTTTGTTGAAGCAATGCTACTTATATGCTTCACATAAATCTTAGCAGTTTTAGATATAGTAGCAATATGCCTCATTTTACATAATTTCCTTGTCTTGCTAATTTTGTACTTGTATTTCTAGATAAAGTTGATTACAATATCAGTAGCATCAGTATCTCTTGCAAGTCAAACTGCTTATATGGGTTAGGTGCCATTTAAAGATTAAGAAGACCTTCATTGTGCTTCCCTCTCTCATTTCTTTCCTTTCTTCTAACTGACACAAATAATGGCTTTTGAAAGGATAGGGAAAATAGGTTAACAATAACCTCCAAGGCAGGAATTATAATGAGATTCAAACTTGTCCCTGTCTCATCTGCATTTCCTTTCCTGGCAGGTCTGATTGCTTATATGTTTGATGTCTTTCATTAAATGTTTCTTCAGAAATTATTTTTTAAAGGTCATGGCACACACAAAAGAGAATAGTGAGGGAAACCTTGATTAAAAAATCTGGAGTTGTGTTCATTCATTTTTTATAGATATCAAGACTGACTTCTTCGTATGAATATCCCGCATAATTTTCGTATTTGTGTATTGTTTCAAGGCTACTTGCTTTTAAATCAAAAAACACAGCTGTTTTTTTCCCATTTTTAGATAATTTATTCCTTTCTTAGTGTCTCAATGTCCTGTTATACATTGTTACTGATCAAGTGTTCTGCATTACATCAATTACCTTGAATAGATTTTTTTCCTTCCTAGTTTCATCGCACTGAGTATACAACAATCTGTTACTTATTCAGGCTGCACAGAAGGAACTCTGACAACCAACTTCACATTAGTAATCAGCTCTCGTAGCTGAACAATCTAAAGTAAATGATATTAAGAAAAGAAGTATTCCTATTTCTAGAGCAGATTTCTATTTATTGCTGTCACTTTTTTCTTTTTTTTTTTAGTGAAGATATTCTCACAAGTAATTTTAATTGTTATTGGTAATCTTTGTATACTTGCTGGTTCTGACTTGCATAGGCAAGGATAGTAACAGTATTATGCCTCAGCCACATATAAGTCAAATGATCTGACAGGTGGTCTTTAAAAAAGTGACTGTTAAATATTCCAAAATATGCACTCACTAATTTTTTCTTGCCATTATTCCATTCTTGTGTTCCACACCGTAACAGGAGACACTTGCTACCAAGGCACAACATGTTCTCACAAAATTTGAAACTGGTGACAAACCTAACAACCCTCAGTTCTGAGGCCTTGAAATTTTATACAAAGACTGTGTCATCTCACTGGCAATGGCAATAGTGAACTTGCTGGTCAATAGGGCTGCAACATTAGCCCAGAGAGATTGTGGACTACTCATCCCTGGAGGTGTTCAGAAACAAACTGGATAGGGCCCTGAGCAACCCTGGCCCATGGCAAGGGGATTGGAACTAGATGATCTTTAAGTCCCTTCCAAGGCAAAACCACAGGATTAGGAGTCACCTGCATTGCTCCACAGGGACTCTGTTAGCACTTGATACTTTCTGTACATTTCAGAAACATGGAATATATTCTGTATTTCTCCTGCGCATCAACAAATTTCTTACTATCTCCTTGACATTGGCCTTCCACTGAATAGGTTCGATTAAATCTGCAGTTAAAATGTTTAAGAAACCATATAAAACTCATACTTTTGCTGTTTTTTCCCAGCAGAGCTAAACTTTTTGCTCACAATTAAGTGAAAGTAATTAATTTTCTCATATTTCTCCTCTGATACAAAATAGGAATTGTATAACATCAATGATTAGACAATGATCTAGGATATATATCTTGCAACTATACACTGCATAAATCTGGAGAGTATCAGTAGCAAAGTTGGTTAATAATCTTACAGGGAAAAGTGAAATTTTTCTCTGAAAAGAGAACTGTTTTCTCCAGGTGTTAGGGAACACATATTGCAGTATGACCTACCTTGCATTCCTCATATTTTCTTACAGTAGCACATGTGCAGTCCCTATTAAGGAAGCAATGAATGCCTCCAGAGATCCCAAACCAAAATCTCAAAACAGCATTATAATCCTGCAGGACTAGTTTGTTTACAAGCCTTCAAATATGATAAGGAAGTAGAAAAGTAGGAAAACTTAGAAGGTCACTAATTTTTCTGAATTATTGCAGAGTTTTTTCTGAAGCTCAGCCATTTTCTTCCAGACCATGAATAAGAGAATGAAGAGTTTATTGACTATGTTCAGGTAGAAAGGATTTGAGACAATGACTTTTCTAATAACACAATGTACCTGAGTATAGTGGACCAAGGTAGTATACCAGTGTGTGTAATAGTGGAGTGAGTTTTTCCAGAAAAAATCCAGAAGTAGTACTTCTACTGATTCAAAACTTCATCCTAGCAAGTAGTTTTGTACCCGAGAAAATGCTTCACCTCTTACACAAAGTTCAAGTGGTGATTTTAATTTTTATACTAGTTTTTTTTTTCTTCAGTCTGAAGAACCTCAAAATGCTTAGAGGAAAAGCCTTTAGTGTCTTATTACATATAAGGCATCAAATACACGTAACTATCTGGAAATTACTAGGCTCGATTAACACATGTAATTTATTGGTTTACACCATAGATAACACACACGCTTGGCATGAGATTGAAGTTCTCCATTAAAAGCTGGAGAAAAAAGAAATGAACAGGTGTGTCCCTGTGTACATAACTCCTCTCCTCTCTTCCTACTGCCTGTTTTCCTTATGGCTACCACAAAGTGTGGGTCTGGAGCCAGAGACTCACTTGGGAAAGACTTGTCACCCAGTCAGTCAAAAATGTCACTAGGGAGATTGGATCGTTTTTTTAAGACAGACTTGATTAATAAAGCATTGATTTTATGTGTAAATCTATGGAGATCCCTTCAAACAAATTGATTTTCGGGTACATGATAAAGCAGCAGTCAAAGGTGGAGAGAGACTTTTGGTCAATGAAATTGAAACTTGCTTTTTTTATATAACAGATATGAAGAATCTTTCTAGTTTCCCTGTAAATTGGGTATTATCTTTTTCAAATACTTGTGCCTTACAATTAAGCATGCTTGAATTGAATTCATAGCTCTCGAATGTGCCACATATGTGTCATACAGACTGTCTAGCTCAAGAAGAGAGGGACACCCTTATGACATAAGACTGCTTGTGTGTCCTGATGTAGAATTATGTGTAATAGGGCCAGATCTCTGGTTTGGAACCTTTGACAAGAGCAGGTCCCTGTTGCGGTGTTCTGTGGGTGAGAAGTCCCCATCCCCTTCAGTCATCCCTGGGAGTAATAGCCCCACACTGTAAATTCATGCCATGAACAGCTTTTCAAATAGCCCAAATGCTTTCAGAGAAAGTACAGCTTTCTAGTATTTTCTATTATATATCTGTTGATAGCAGAAAGACTCTATCCACAGTTTTCTTACCTTCCATGTGAGTCAACTAAGAGATCTGATAGAAACACAGACTTTTTTTGTCCCTTCTTCCTTGAAAGCTACTTGCACAGATGAGCACAGATCTATCATATAAATATGGGCATTGAAGTTCTATCTAACATTATTATAGCCATGCCAAGCAAAGGAGGATTTCCTTAGCTTCTTGGAAGAAGGCACTGATAATTAGTTCTATTCATAGCCCTTGTCTCCATGCCTCTTCTTCACCTGAACCTTTCTAACTTGAATTTTATCTTTTCCTATACAAAAGCACCTAAAATCTTCCAATCAGTTCATTCTAGGAAAAAATATCTTTAGTAAACTGCTGTCACTACTGCATTTTGGGGCTATAATGCTACCCTTCTGTCAACTGTGACAGGACAACTAATGGCTCACTCAGAAATTGACCGTCTTGTAAATCAGAAAGATTCTCCCTCACAAATACTTCTGAGTATGTATGCTGGATATTTTGAAAAGAGCTTTCCTAGAAAACAGCCTTGAAGTGATAGATGTTAGCAAATGGAATATTTTCAGAAATATTTTATGCTAACTCATGAAGCTGTTTGCTTAAAAATCTTCCTCATTTACAGCAAATTGAATGAAGAAAGTGACATGAGACAGGATATATCCTAACTGCATCAGAATAGGAACTTGTGGCTTGTCATCTTCTCATGTGTTTGGCTTTTCTTTGAAAGTATCTCTGAACACACAGGAGGAGCCAAAGCTCTAGCACACTCCAACAGGCTGATCAAGGAATTAAGACTGCAGGTTGTGACATGAAGAATTGGCTACTCTGTAAGTAGACACACCTGTATCATCCAGATTTGCAGATCATCAGCTAGATGCCTGAACTGTACTGTATTTGTGTTTGGGTTTTCCCATTACTTTTTTTTTTTTTAATATATATTATTTATGCCTTTGTATTGTGAATCCTGAATGAGAAATATTGTCAGGCTTTTACCCTGACAAACTAACAGATATTTTGTGAAGTTTCCAGAATCTGATATAGTCTTAGAAGTTCCTTGTGCATAGTTTTTATGGGACATTTTGACTTTCAGTAATCAAAAGACACTCAGATGTATCTTTCTTGATTGCTGTTAATTGGTTTTAATTGGCTTTAATATTTTTAGGTAAGTTTCTTGAATTGGCTTGCTCATGGTAATTCTGAAGATTGTATTTGAAGAAGTTTATGGCAGCTTCAAATGCACATGACATTTTGTTGGATTTTTACTTCCAGGAGAAAACTTTATCTGACACTTAGTGTTGCCTTTATTTTTTAACATAGTTTGTACTCAGATTGCACTACTTCCCCTGAGTTAGAAACAATATACTGAAAAATTATGGTTGTTTCTCTTACTCCTGTCAGTGATGAGAAAGGTTGAACACATGCTCCACTCCAGTCTCCTCCCACCTCTCTTTAGATTTAGAAGTGGTAGAATTTCAGATCTGCAGCACTGAAAAACTGGGTTTGGAGTAGTGGCCAAGCATAACCCAAGGGAGAGTATTACGTCCTCCGGAGATCAGTGTTGGGCCCAGTTTCATTTAATATCTTTATTGATGATCTGGATGAGGGGATAGAGTGCACCATTAGCAAATTTGCAGGTGACACCAAACTGGGGGTGAGTGTCGATCAGCTGGAAGGCAGGAGGGCTCTGCAGAGGGACCTGGACAAGC
>VXAY01004948.1:89982-135393 GCA_013399855.1 Oxyruncus cristatus
GGAACAGGGAGGTGATTCTGCCCCTGTACTCGGCGCTGGTGAGGCCACACCTGGAGTATTGTGTCCAGTTCTGGGCCCCTCAGTTCAGGAAGGATATTGAGGTGCTGGAGCAGGTCTAGAGAAGATCAACAAGGCTGGTGAAGGGACTCGTGGTCAAGCCCTATGAAGAGAGGCTGAGGGAGCTGGGGTTGTTTAGCCTGGGGAAGAGAAGGCTCAGGGGAGACCTCATCACTCTCTACAACTACCTGTAAAGAGGTTGTAGCCCAGGTGGGGGTTGGTCTCTTCTCCCAGGCAACCAGTAATAGGACAAGAGGGCATGGTCTCAAGCTGTGCCAGGGGAGGTTTGGGTTGGATATTAGGAAGAAATTCTTTACAGAGAGAGTAGTCAGGCATTGGAATGGGCTGCCCAGGGAGGTGGTGGATTCTCCGTCCCTGGAGGTTTTTAATATGAGACTGGATTTGGCACTTAGTGCCATGGTCCAGTAACTGCAGTGGTGTTGGATCAAGGGTTGGACTTGATGATCTCAGGGGTCTTTTCCAACCCTGTTGATTCTATGATTCTATGTGGAAAGCTCATGTCAGAGTCCAGAGATTACACAAAATATGGAACAAGTCTTAGGCAAACAGCTTCTGAATAAGTCTGGGACTTTTTTTTTAAACAGAGATAGAAGTTCACAAATGTAACAAAAAATGCTATGCTGCTTACACTGCTAGAATTTCAAGGGACTGTTCTCAAATTCAAAAAAATTAAATACAGCATATGAACAGCTCTGACCTCAGGTACATGGGTTTTGGTTTCACACAGCAATGAAGTATTAAAGGAAACTCTTAGCTCTGCTTTGTAAGAGATAACACAAAAAAAATCATACTGCTGATGAAAACCAGATTGACACAGTGATTGCAATGTGAAAATTAAATGTTACACATTTAGCATGCAGTATGCAATTATATCTTATCTAACTGTCTTGTAATTGCTGTGAACTTTTTCCTCAGTTTTTAATTTTACTGTCCTGGTGTGACAAACCAACCTGTGAAGAACAGCTATGGCTGCAAAATGATCACATGAGCTTTTGATAACCAGAAAAATGTTATTAATTCTCTTTCCATTTTATATTCTTTCCTATCCTCAGGTCCGACTGTACAGGTCACCTCAAGGGCAGCAGCAGTAGCAGCCTTATAAGAGTTTTATTTTTTTTCCTTTTTTTTTTTCTTTTTTTTTTCTTTTTTTGATGTAAGGCTTTTCCCAATAATATCAATACCACTGCATCAGCTTTTAGGTTTAATGCCCTCGTATAATTTACAAGTGCTTTTAGTAAAAGCAGTCTGATTGTAAGACTTGAATAGGCATCCTGAAGTCTTCTAAATACAGACCAATCCCAGCACAAAGATGACCTTTCAAAGCCTTGTTGAAACTTCTGGTCTTGAGTACATGTCAATCTTAGCTCTCAAATCAGTCATAGCTCTCAGGAAGATTTACAATGAAGGTATGTTGGAAGTTCAGAATGAGGCAAATCTGAAGAAAGCTGAGATATGTCCTTCCCTCCACCAAGGTAGGAAGCACAGGTGTCTTTCTTGTTTCTTTTGCACCCACCTTCTTAGTATGTTCAGAAATATATCTTAGTTATATATAAATGTTAGTTATTATTTTCTTCTTAATGGAATTATTTATTGTTATAATTATCAGACTGATGTATTTATATGATCTAGAACGTGCCACTGAGACACTGCTCACTACTTAACAAAATATCAAATACTTTTCTTTTGAGAAATCATCATGTTCTTTTCCCATTCCTGTTCTCTTTATTTTAATGTATTTGCATATATTTATTTGTAGTTGCAGGCAATTCTACCAACTATATAATTTTGCATCTTGCCATCTCTGTTCTGAGAATTTATTTTTGTTCTGCTACTCATCCATTGATAATAAAAATCGTCAACAAACATCACTTGCTCTTTCGCTTATCAAAAAAAAAAAAAAGATGAAATTGTCAAAGGAAGAAGCAATCTGCTGTAATCCACCAAAATAAGAGCTGAATATGTGATCATACCATTTACTTGTAACTAAAAAACAAAAAGGTCAAAAAAACAACCAAGCAAACATTAAAAAAAAAAAAAAAAAGGGAGAGAGAGTGAAGAAAATCCACTCAGATTGCTCTTTCCAATTTCATTTTACAGAGGCACAAGAGGGCAGTATTTCATAAACTCTAACCAGTCGTCTGCTCACCATTGCAATAAAGCTGGGACTGGCATTCATCTAGCATTAGACCAACACTAAAAAGGTTGGCGTTGGGCGAAAATAGCTCGCTGACAAGGAATAATAGTTATAAGGAAGACTTCAAGACAGTAAATTAATCCTGCAGAAATTTTTTAAAGACTGGTGATGCTACAAAGAAATAGCAACAATTAAAAATTCAATGGAAAATTAGCTTCACAAACAAAAATAAGTATTCTTAATTTTCTGTTGATTAAAGAATATGGAAGGCTACACTAGGAAAGACAAAAAAGCCAGTCAAAGAAAAAGATATCAATACAAACCTTCTAAAAGAGAGAGGTTTTTTAAGTCTGTATGTGTCCATATGTGTGTGTGCTCATATACATGTGTGCTTGTGTGTGTACATATACAAAGGAAGAAACAGAGAGAGTGATATACATATAAGAACTGTAGAACACAAAAGTTAATAGCAGAAGAAAATTAGGAGTTATTCGTGCTGTCTGACTTAGGAACTTAATCTAAATCATTCATTTTTCTGTCACTCACCTAATTTATAGGGTTTTTGAAGATTCCTGTCATAAGTGTCAGTTGCTCTCTCTGCATCTTACTGAAGTTTCAGATGTGTTCTTGATATCTGGATTGCTTCATACCACCTATCAGGCAGACATCCAGCCCCTGGTTAGAAAACTAAGGCCCCTGCTCAACACTCTTTCTGACAAATGGTTTACTGAGTCATATCGTGACCTTGCAATAAGCAGCAAATGTCCCAATTTGTCCTAAAGACACCTGCTTGGCTTGAAACCATGCGTTTGTTCTACACAAAAATAGATATTGGTCAGCCTGCTTCACTAGTCTATTAAACCTCAGGAAAGCAGCCTATGCAATGCCTTTGAAGTATTAATTTTTTGAAATGGATGTGTACATGTCTTTTTTGTTAATCCATTAGCGTCTTTCTTTTGGCATATATAGATGCATGAGTTAGGACGCAGTATATTTCCCAGATCAAGAATCAGCTATGTCTTAATAATCAACCAATGTATCTTCAGCTATGTCTTAATAATCAACTATCCGGGAGTAAAATTAGTTCATTATTATTAATTATAGCAGAAAAAAAGAAGAATTTTTATGGTTCAATGAATTCTTCTTGCACTGACCAGTTCTCTTTGCTCTAGCATAGCTAAAGGCTAAAGTAATATTTATGTGTAGATGACATGAATTGTTCCCAAGCAAACCATAGACTATTGTATGTGACAAGTTCCTAGACTTTCTCACCATGCAAAAACATATTCTTGAGGCTATTTATGACACTTGAGATAGAAAGGTTAGATAAGTGTTCAATTTCTAAGTGTCTATAAAAGCTGCAAAGTGCATCCAAGTGCTACTATCTTTTCAACTCATAGCTGTCAGTCTCTACTTCTTTCCAATGTCCACCTGCAAATTAAGAATATAATTCCTCTGGGCAAACAAGTAAAACTTCTTAGCTAACCTCTCATTTTGTGATAAACACTTTGAAATCTTTCATTCTCCCAGATTATGAGGGAGGCATTATTTTCTATACTGACTTACTGACATTGTACAAGTCTTGTGAGTGTTCAGTCTCTGTACACAAACTGCCTCTGCAAAGTAGTGAACTTCAGGACTGGACAAAACTGCTTCCAAGGAGAAAGGAAAAGTACACACTCCTAAGCTGAGTAATTTCCCTCTAAGGGTGTAGTGTAAGCCAGCAAAGCATTCATATTTCCATATATACTAGCAATTCTACATCTAATTTTTATGTAAAGAGAAATATGGGTGATTGAATAAAGCTGTCCACACATGGCATTAAGTATCCTCAGTTTCAAAGCATTGAGTTGTAATGGTAACTCCTGTAACCACTGTACATTTTGTGGATAGCCTGGAGAGGATCCAGAGAAAGGCCACAAAGATGATCAAAGGACTGAGAAGCCTGCCATAGGAGGGAAGACTGACAGCTGGACTTGTTTGGCCTGGACAAGAGAAGGTTTTGGGGACACCTTATCAGCTTGTTCCTATAGGTAAAAAGGGTGGCTCCATGGAAGATGGAAACTACCTTTTCGCAAGGAGTCACGTGGATAAGACAAGGGGTAATGAATACAAATTCCTCTTGGGGAAATTCTGATTGGACACATGAGGAAAACTTTCACAAACAGTCATTGAAATAATCTCCCCAGGGAAGTAGTGGGTTTGGCAGTGTTAGACACTTTTAAGATTCAGCTGGACACAGTGCTGGGCCACCTTGTCTAGACCATGATTTTGCCAAAAAAGGTTGGACCAGATGATCTTTGAGATCCCTTCCAACCTGGAATGCTACAATTATTTATATGTTTTTTTTAGTGCTCATATCTCAGGTATAATTTTAATAAATAGTTCTACTAATTCACTACACATGGTGAATCTTTTATTTTTCCTTTTCTTTGAACAAAAATCTCCCCAGGCAACCAAAACACTGCAAAAGATGCAGTAATAATATTGCCTTTCATGTACTTCAGTATTTCTCATTTCCTGTTTTCATACCTCTGCCTGAGAAAAGAATGATCTAGATTAGCTTCGTTTCTGCCTAGTTTAACATTTGGTGTTATGAATTAATGAATGTCAAAGATGTATTAAATCAACAAAAGGACCTCTGAAGTGGAAAGCTAACACAACTTTGGTTTCAAGATGTTTCAGAGTTACCCTCGATCCATAGAAACTTCTGTGTCAACTAATTTTTTTAGCACTGGACACTATACAATTTACCAACATTTTTCACCAAATTAAATACATCAGACCTTTCAGGCAGCTGTTATATCACTTATTTTTAAATAATTAGGGTCTAGACAGGTAATTTGCAACTCCTACCATATTGCCAAGTACCTGATCTGCCTGTAAACTATACCTCATCATGTATAGAAACACAATCCTCCTTGGTGGAGGAAAATCAGGTCAGAAAATGCTTTAACAAATTGGGCATATAAAGTCCATGGGACTGATGGGATGTGCCCAGAAGTGCTGAGAGAACTGGCAGATATCAGTGATTATCTTTGAACAATCATGGCAATTGGAGGGAACCACTGAGGACTAGAGGAAAGAAAATGTCACTTCTATCACCAAAACTGTCAAGAAGGAGGACCCAGAAAACTACAGACTGGTCAGTGTCACCTTGATTGCTGTAAGGTGAGGGAGCCACTAATCCTAGAAACGATTTCCAAACACATGAAAGACAAGAAAGTCACTTCAAGAAGTCAGCTCCATTGCATGGAGTCATTAATGGGAATGACAGAAATAACTGGGACTGCTTGGTCTACAGAAGAGAACACTCAGGGAAGAACTTTATAATGTATATGAATAACTAAATGTTATTTATATACATTATAATGTATATTATATACATTATAATGTATATTATATACATTTTAATGTATATAAATAACTAAAGGAAGGGTGTAAAGAATCTGGACCTAGGCCCTTTTCAAAGGTGCTCAATGACAGTACCAGAGGCAATGGGCACAAACTGAAACACAGGATATTCTGTCCAAACATGGAAAAAATTCTTCTGATGTGAGGGTGGGCAGTCATTGTGCTCAGAATGTGTGGATTTTTCATTCTTGGACGTATTTGAAATCCACCTGGACATGGACAGCTGGCTCTAGGCGATCATGCTTAGGCAGGGGAGTTGACCCAGGTGACCTCCAGAGGTGCTTGACAACCTCAACGATTCTGTGATTCTGCGACTATGTGAGTTGGTTGTGCATTTTATAAACCACAAATTTAAAACAGAGGAATATTTAATCATCTTTTTTACATACTGTTGTACAACTTTCCATGACACTAAGAATAATGAAAGACTACAGTTATTTGTTTATGAACCAAAGAACTAGGCTACTATTTTCTGCTATTCATTTTTCCTTTCAGTTATAATGGCTGATGCCACACAGAATGACTGGCATAGTAGCATCACGATTCATAAAAGTAGCTGAATTCTTTGCTCATTCTGTGCTATTCTTTCACAGGTGTTTACTTATTGGCTACAACATTAGGGTGATAGAATAATTTCAAATACCAGTATCTAAATGTTGTCTCAAACATGTCTCAAAAATTATTCTCAGTAATTTAATCCCATATGAACATAAGAAGGTGTATCACTTACCTCTTCCTTTAATGACAAAAAGAACCCAAGAGTCCAGTTTCTTCCCCATACCTAAATTTCAGACAGCTTATAGGTAGAAACTAATCCATCTCAAAATTTATTGCAATATGTCTGAACTAATCAGCTACAGGTTTGATTCAGTATGTTTGTATGATGTACAACCTCATGAACCGAATTAATTCCTGAAATATAGAAGAAGATAAATCCTGTCCTAGAACAGCAAAAATTTCAGTAAGAACTAATTACCAGCTCAATAATTTAGTAGTAATTTTTTGCAATCTGTTTTGGGCACTCTGGTAAAAGTGGCTACAGGCAGTAAAAGTAAGAGCAGCTCTTCCAGTGCTCTGGGTCTATTAGAAGGGCTATTTATCACATTCAGCGTATATCCCAAAGCTCTTCTACTTGCCAGTTCTGAAATACTTTATTTTTCCATTTTGTCTGTTTTTTTCAGTTTATTTGACATATTTGTCAAAAATACACAATGAAACCTTTCTTGTCACTAGTTGCTTTTTTATTGTTGTTGTTGTAAAAGGAGATAAATTAGTGTTCCGTATATGTTTGTGTGAGAAGGGATCCTCATTAGAGATGAGAAGGCTGAAGAAACACAGTGGCTCAACTAAAACCTAAGCACTCATGCACATGCTCAAGTGAAATTTTTTCGTATATATAGATGATTAGTGTGAATTGTGCACATTTCATAAGTATGTGCTGTCCTCCAAGGTAGGGTAACTCCCTTGCATTAACAGTCTTTTGCCTACAGAAAGGTGAAGCACTTCTTCAGATGTGCATTCTCATTACGCTTCTCATTTTGGAGAGCACCATATTCTTGACATAAGCTGTGCTTGCTTTTTCTGTGTGTAACATTTTTCACAAGATTTAAGAAACAGAAATGACCACATAGAGCAACGTTATGCTCAGGACAGAAATACCTTAAACATTCTTTTGATTTACATTTACATTGCTCTCTGATACATGAGGATATAGAATCATAGAATAATAGAACATGCTGAAGGGGCCCGTCAGGATCATCAAGTCCAACTCCTGGTGCTGTGCAAGAATCACCCCATGTGCCTGAGAGCATTGTCCAAATGATTCTTGAACTCAGACGAGCTTGGGGCTATGACCACTTCTCTGGGGAGCCTGTTCCAGTGCTCAGCTTCTCTGTGGGTGAAAACCCCTTTCCTGATATCTAACCTAAACCTTCCCTGACTCAACTTCACGCCATTTCCTCGAGTCCTGTCATATGCCACTCTATACCATATGTGTTTTGGCAAGTAACTAAGCACATAATATCAATGTTAAACAACAAGCACATATAAAATCTTTAACAGCTATAGCTATAAAAATGGAAATGAGGCTACAGTTTGTCTCTTTGAATTTAAGCACCTCAGGAACCAAGTATTAATTTTCATCATGTGTAACAATAAATCTCATTTAGCACCTTTTTTGCAGTGTGCCAATGAAACTGTTTTCCAGCTGGTCTGCCACATAATACTACATCCAGATAATTTTGAACAGTAATCTATGCTGATTTTGCAGCTCCTTTTAATCTGCCTACTGGGAATTAGACACGTCATATCTCCAGCTGAGGCCTCTATACTGTTTGTATTTCTCTTCAAGTGCAGAGCAAAATTTTTAACTAGACAATGAGTATCACTAGAAAGAAAAGTAAGTTGCTTGTTATTTTTTTCTTCTTTTTTTTTTTTTATAACCTACAGGCTAAAAGAAATGAGATGAGCTCTTCTGAAAAACTGATGACAATATTGAAAAACAGCTGAAGACTGGGAAGTTATAAATCATTTTGTGTGACCTCACAGCTGAATATCTCATTTACTTTACGATCCAAAATGTAAGAGTAATTTGTACTAGTCATGGGAAGTTCATCTCCTTAAACAAACTCAATGGTGTTTTTAGAGACTAGCTGAAAGTGATCATAGGTATGATTAAAGACACAGGGATTTCTTCAGAAGTCTTCACATGCATTTTGATTAAACGACATACGGAGGTGGAACTCACAAACTGACTGGACTAGGAAAAGGATCACTGATAAACTTTGAATGTGACATATACAAATGAAAAAAAATATTAATGTAGGACCTCTTAGAGACCAATCTTTTATTTGGTCCTACTTAGTTTCTTCATCAGTTGTTGGGGTGGGGATATCAAATACATCCCGGAGAAGTTTGCATATGGCATACAGACTAGGAATTATGGTACATAGTATTTATATTATAGAGTCATGGAATTATTCAAACTACTTGATTACAAGATCTCCAATCTGATTGTATACTAGTCAGAAACATGGCAGTAAAGGTGACAGACTAAAGCCACTGAAATTCAAGTACTGATAACTGTTTTAGGATAAGTTTGCAAAACAATTTTTGTGGCCAAAATGCTACTTTATTCATAAAAAGAAGAATATCACAAAACAAAAGGAAATTGATGCTTACATTTGCATATTACATTGGTGAACCAACTGCTAAAGATTTTTATGTCTCCTCCTGGGATCTATAGGTGAAGAAGAGTGTTGAAATAATAAAGACATTTGAAATTAATGCTCAGAAAATAACTTGTAGTGAGAAAAAAAACCTTCTGATCAAGGAGTTGTGTGAAATGTTTCAGAATCCTTATGGAAATCTACCTGTGCAGGAAAACAAATCAGATAATGGAGTGCTTTTCAATTTTGCTGATCAAAGTATAACAGGAGCTAACAGTTGGAAGTTGATGTTAGGCAAAATCAGCCTTGAAATTAGAAGCAATTTCCTGGCTGTAAAGGCAATTGAACTGTTGCCAGGGAAAATGGTACACTAACCATTTCTCTAGTGTTCTTTGGATGAGATCTTTTTTTCCCCTGAAATATTATAGTTTAATATAATTTCTGCAAGAAATTTCAGGACCATGGGAGTATTTGAGTTAGTTCACTGGGATTATTCTTTTGAGGCATAAGGTTGTGAATTTACGTGTTGGTTCATTCATTTCCTTCTTTGCTGAACTGTTGGGAAAACAATATTGCCATGACTCTTCATCTTCTCACCCACAGGGATAAAGAGGAACAGTATCCCTAGAGGCACAACTGATCAGATATGTTTTTGACTGCAGTTGATTTTTCTTCCTTTCTCTGAAACATCACTTAGTAGTATAGTACTGACTAAATGTAAGAATAGGAAGACTCTTTTCCCAAGGAAGGGGGGTAAAGGGGAAGTGAAAGAAGGAGGAAAAGTTAACTTGCTTTGAAACTTGGGTGCGAACTTGACAGTTTCATCTCCTTTGTCATATGTATGTATGCTTATGATAGCCAGTCAGTTCCCTGCCTCTGTAGAGGCATTTTGATTTCTGCTCTTCCCTCTCTCTGCAGACTGTGGTTCAGCGCTGCACTGTAACCAGAGTCTGAGTATGTAATATAGACATACTTGGACATAGATGGCTGCATTATACCAGGGGTCTGAATGGATGATATAATGAGCCTTTTGGCATTAATCAATCTTATTTTGTTTGATTTTCCTCTCATAATTTGTCAGCTTACCAGTACACCAAGAATACAGTCATGGTAATCATCTTATCTGTGCCAGCCCTTGAACCTAATGACTCATCTTTGGTTTGTACTTGCTTTACTGGAACAATTTTGTGTTGACACTGAAACTATGTCAAAAGCTGGGCCTTATGTCCCTTTTTAAGAAATTAACTGACTGCTTTGCCTAAAGTCTGGGCATAGTGTTGGTGAAGTTCACTTACCAATAAAGGCCTAAGAACTCAGAAAAAACTGTGAGAAGCAGATTTCCCTACGGCAATAAGTTGCAAGTGGGTTTTGGCAGCAAAAAAAAAAAGCCAGACAACATTGGGAAAAGCCCCAAACCCCTGACTATTTCAGTTTAGTTCAAAAGTTAAAAGGAAAACACAATAGTGGAAAAATTAAAAAAAGAAGCTCTAAGGAATATTTGTCCTTAAAAAAGTGCATACACGGGTTGCAGTTTTGCAGTCGTTATGTCCTATTTTATTTCTATGGCAGATAACATCTAAGATTTCTAAATAACCATAGAGAAAACAAGTGTCATACATTGTCTGCAATTTCTGCTTTGAGAATTCTGCTCCTGAAGGCCCTTATCGTAAGGAAAAGCTTTTCATTTTATGACCTCACAGTCATTCTAATTCACTGGAATAATTTATAATTTATTTATATTATTTGGCAGAAGTCAGTTTTCCACATTTAAGCTGGAGAAATACTCATCATGATCTGACTAAATAAATACATTTAAAATAAATACATTTAAAAATGCATTAAAATATTAGCACACCGACTTCAGGAAAGCATTTGTACAAATTATTGGCTGTAAATAAATTTTACAAGTCTAAAAATAGACCTATGCAGTACAAATTACATTTGGAATATCTCGTCATTTTTGACTGTCCATGAAGAACACTAGTAACAGTTAAAAACTCTATCAGAAACTATCAAACAATTCATATCACTGCAAAGAAATTAGTAAGAGATGGCAAAAACATCAGCATCTATATCTGCACATCTCTTAGCAAAGAAAAGAGAATCTCCTAGACAGGGAGTTTCATTTTCTGCCAATTCAGCCCTTTGTGTTCCTTTGTAGCTTTTTGATTTCATATTTTGAAACATAGCCAGTACAGTCACAGCTTATCATTGGGATTTTTTACCAACTTTTTTCTATCTTTGATATAAGGCTGAAGGGACCTAGTTAACCCTTGAAATGGAAAAATGAACAATTCTATGAGACAGAAACTAATTGTTAAACCAATATAATGTGATGAAACTGAGACTGTGTACCAGTAAAGAGACAATTTGAATAAATTGTTTCACAAGTGATCATCAGCATGCACCAAAGCATATACCTGCAGTACTGTACTAGTCAATACCTTCAGGAATAAGTTGAGAGATTTTTCAGGATTATTATCTCATAAACTGACTAGGTTTGCAAAACCTAATTAAAGCAGGAAAAGTAGAATGTTAATTCCTTCCTTGCTTCCTTTCTTCTTCCCTTCCCTTATTCCTTCCTTCCTACTTCGCACTTCCTTCTTTACATATCTAAAGTTGTTAGACTGAAAATCTCAGGACAAAAGTAAGGTGATTATTAGACAATTAGGACTCATTTGTTTCAAATTGTCTTCCCTTTCTCCTTTCTGTCCTTCTGACATGTCTGTTATGTAAAATTCAAATGGAGAGCTTTTTTGGCGCTGGAACTAGATCTAGCTGGTGTTCATGTGAGACTTCTCTAACTCTTTTTCTGTTTCTCATTCATCGTGTAATTGCATAACAAAATGAGGCTTTCATATCAGACTTTAAAGAAGAATTTCATGCACAAAGGAAATGCAAAACGTTAAGATTCCTAAGACTAATAACTCAGACACTCATGCTAATTTAGTAGAAAAAGCATTTTCTACTGAAATTCAAGAAATGGGATAGGAAGATTCTGTTAGACTAACGATTACTCTATTCACTCATATGTAATCAAAGCTTGCCATCAATGGATGAGAAGATTCCCTAACCTTACAAGCATCTAACTCCTACCAATTGCAAAAAGTCAAATGATTTGGGTTGGAAGGGACCTTAAAGTATCATCTATTTCCACCCCCTCTGTAATCAGCAGAAACACCTTTCACTAGACCAGGTTGCTCAGAGTTCCATCCAGCCTGACCTTGAACACTTCCAGGGATGGGACATCCACAACTTCTTTGGGAAACCTGTTCCAGTGGCTCACCACCCCTACAGTAAAGAATTTCTTCCTAATATCTAATCTAAAACTATTTCAGTTTGAAGCCATTTCCTCTTGTTCTTCCAATACACACCCTTGTAAAAAGTCTCTCTGCAATTAGGTCACCCTGAAGCCTTTTCTCTTCCAGGTTCATCACTTTTAAAAAGTATTAAGAGGTTACATTTCTAAGTAATATTTATTCCTGTTAAATGTTTTCCCCCCTCATTGGTTGAATACTCATAAAACCCATGGTCCTGGTAGAAAGCATAAATGATCCATCTGCAGTGTGACAGCACTAAGACAGCAGACTAAAATGATGGGCACAATGACAGATGTGTGATAGTAAAACTCCCTTTTACTACAGTGTAATGAACTTTTTTACCAAGAATGTTTATTTCCAACTATATCATACTTAAAGTATTTTTTTCACTTAAGGTAATTTACATATCTCCAGGGCTTGATCTATGTTTTTGTCCATGTGATGGTTACTAGGGTAAGACCTTGCAGAAATTCAGTGACTCTAAGAGTTTCACAGGCTGGTCTGGCCATATGTTGTCTCTGAACACTGATTGTTAATTACAATTTTGAAGAATATTTCTAAGGACTTATTTTCAAAGTAAAATGACAACTTTATGATTTTTCTCTCTTTTCTGGAGACTACGAACTCATGATGAAATTATACATGCTCCAAATATTTAACCCTTCCTTCTCCAAGTAAAAATACTAAATGAGGGTTTCCAAATAAAACATAAACATTTATAGCTGCTTTAAATAACTGCCAAACAATAAATTCTGCTCTGCCCTTTAGACACAGTAAAAAACACGATACAGCTTAACAGCCACCAATCCCCATATTTGTTAAATGAAAACATGTTATGTAAAATTGAATCTGCTATTATAATAAATGAAACAGCACTATTTGAAACTAAAATAATTGCTATCATCTTTTTTTGCCACTTCTTCTAGTGAATTGAAGTTTTGTCATTTTTTTAAAAATCTAGAGGGGAGGAGGGAAAGCACATTTCGGAATGTTAAATGCAAACTTTTCAGCACCTGTCAAGGCTTTACTTCAGTATTACCTTGAACAAACATTGTGCAGCTAACATGAAAGGATCTGCTACTGCATTTTTTTCCAAAACTGAAAGACTTTATTAGATGATTTGCATTCTTCTCAATTCATTTTCTTTGAATATACCCAGAATTTCTTAGTTGTCTTCTACTTCCAGACATCATAAGACAAAGTAAGCAATTATCATCTGACCCTATTCCATCAAATGATTCTAAATGCTAAGCTGTCAATCTTGTGTTGAAATTCTGAAGTCTTCTCTCTCTCAAACATTAGGCCTTTAGTTTAACAGGGCCCAGGAGCAACCAAGTGATGTCTTTCAAGCTTTAACCAGGAAGTAATGATGATGAAGCAGACCTTAATTATAGATACACACAGTGCAAGCATACCATAAGACCCCAAGCTAAATCAGCTTGAAGAATGCTTCCAGAAGGGCTTCCATATCAAAATTGTCCAGGAAAAAAATTTGGAATTCATTTTCAGACAACACTAATTCAGCCCTTACATTGTCCTGGGTTTGGTTGCCAAGTACCAAGCATTCAGTTCCTGTGTAAGTACAGCTCAGGCTTCCTTACTAAGATGAATCTGATAGAGCATAGGAAAAAGAATAAATTCAGAGCACATTGAGGTGAGAAACAACAATCTCACACGTCTCATACAGTATCTCAAGAATCTGATCTTGTATCACAACCATTTGAAGGCAGAGAGCATAAGCATGTGTGACAAAGCACTGAAAAACCCAAAGTTTTTTCGGACCAATGAAGTTTAGAGAAGGGGAAAATTCTTCAAAGAACTCAGAGATTATTTCTAGTCATGTGGAAATTTTACCTTTTAAAAATACAGAAGCTCATCCAACTGAATTAATGTAAATTTTCCTGTAAAATTTACAATTGAAAAACATGATATCAAATCTCACGTACTTAGGATGAAGGATGAAGTTGTGTTTACTCAATCGGAGATTCGATGTGTTATGCTGTTCAGTGTATAGGGAAGGTTGCAGATACATTTACCATGAACGTGTTCTGTGACTGCAAGATATCTGAGCATTTTGACCTGGAGTACCTACCACACTTTTTGCCATCAGGCCATCATGACACCATGAAAATTAAATGGTTGCAGAAAGAGGTAATGAAACACTAATGGAATCTCTCTCTGTAGTAGATTCACTAGTGAGTCTTCATTCTTCGAATTAATGCCTTTTTAAGATTTCTGGCCTGATGATTTGCAAACCTTCCACTTAATATCTAATGTAAATGCCTAACATAAATGGGCAATAACTCCTGGAAAGAGAATCCCAATTCCAGATGGCCCTAAAAAACCCCCATAAAAAATGTAACAACCCTTCCTCCATCAAAAGATTTGGTATTTTAAGAAAAAACAACCTAATGACAATATTTAGGTCAAAACTGTTTATTTAACATTATTAAGGTTATTTCTGACCAGGGGTATACTTAGGCAAGGTTATTTCTGACCAGGCAACATAGAAATATGCTTCTGTGGGACAGTATATTATCCTGCATAATCAGGCATTGCTAGTCCTCACTGATTAGAGCAGAGAAGGAGGGCACACATCAGTATGCATTAAAAAAAATAATAAAATTTCACTGGAGTGAGTCAATTATTAGATCTCTTTTAGTGAACTGATGATAATGAAGAGCCTTGTCTGTCACTCCAATGCTTTCAATGCTTCTGATACTTCATCTGCAAATATGCATATCCCACTACTGTGCCTGAGTTAAGTACTTAAGATATGAAGCTGAGGTTACTCATGGGTTAGTGAGTCCAATCTCTTGAAATTACAGGAGAATATAATCCCCTTGTAAATGCTCAAGATGTGTTTTCCGTGATTTTTGCTATTACCAGGAAAAGGCACCGGACTTTGTACTGATCTGGCAGTCCAGACACTCAGCACTTGTTTCCACTCACCTTGGCCTGAGATGATCTTATTTTGGTTTAAAGGTTGTGAAGGGATCAGTTTAGTTTGAGTGCTGGGAACAGAATAGGTGGTAAAATTGCAGGGAACCATGGTGCCACAAACAACTGTCAGGGTAACAGGGGTGGGGGGAGGCTGGGGGCAGCTTTCAAGGAAGCAGATTCTGTGAAAAAAATATAAAGAATAAACACAGGTAAAACGAGTCTGAGGAGGAAAAGAAATCCTAAGATGAACAACGTGATTCTCCTGCTGAAGATTTCAGACTATCAACAAGAACTTTTCCTCACGCTTCTAAGAAAGACTGAAATTTCTAGTCTTATGACCCAGAGAAATACTAATAGGGTTAGTACAAAACCAGAGAACAGGGAATTATGCTAGGAAGACTATTTTATATCACAATTTTAATTGAAATGTTTATAAGTCTTTTCTTTATTAATTAGAAAATTTAGACTATTAATTCATTAACACATTCTCTGAACTGAGTTACTATTATATATGATGCATTCCTCTTTGGCCATAAGAATATGTTGACGATAATTCTTGGAGGTCTTCTCCTTTATACTTTGAAAGTTGTTCTGCAGATTTTCTCATTCTTATGATTAAAAGCCTTCCCAAGGTTCCAGAGTATTATCATTTTTAGTTTATTTCCAGTTATTCTGGTGCCAGCATACTCTATGGTTTTCATAATTGTTTTGTTCCATGTTTCATTTATTTTTGCTGTCTTAAATTGTCTTCGCTTCAAAATCTATTCTGAACTTTGCAGGATTCCAGCTGTGTGATAGAAATCTGTAAAAGGTCTGGTAAAAAGAAGAAGTGAGAAGACTCAGCAATGCATATCATCTCATGCAGAGCCATCCTCAAATGAATTTTTCAGTGTTTTTTGCTTTTTCTAAACAAATTCAGTACAAGGGATGAATTTAAGTTTAACAGCACCTACTGGTGGATATAAAGCGTGAACAAAGACTTCAGACCCAGGGCAAGTTATTAGTCTTCTCCATTGTTCCTTCACATATTACGCAATGCCAATTTTACATAATCAAGAGTTTCCTGATTATTGCCAGAGATATTTCAAACATATGCCTCATGTGATGGCACAACTAAGATAAATGCTAGTAGTCTAGCAAAGCCTTGGAGCTGAAAAAAGTAACCTAAAAATCTCCACAGAAATTTAGGGAATGAATCTGTGTATGCCATGCTGAGAAACAGTAATGTCACACATCAATAATAATCTCACATGCATGATAGAAGTTAAAAAAGAGAAGACTTGAAGGAAAAAATCAAAGGTAGGAAGATAGGAAAATAGCAAGACACTATATTTAGAAGTAAAGTTAGTTTTCTTAATAAAGAAATCACACTATTTGCACCCTGTTGGGGATTAAAAAAGAAAAAAATGAACTGCATGCCAAAATATTTAAACTCCTATAAAAAAGGTAAAATTGCTAGCACAGAAATATAAGAAGAGCCCAGTGAGACTGAAAAATGAAATCTTTAGAAGATTTCATCACTTTATTAACTTCACAGCTTCTCCAAGCAGAGTGAAAGTTAATACAAACAGCATCTGTTTAAAATACAATAGAGGAGCAAGACTCTAAATATGATATGGGCCCTTTTGTAAGACCAGAAAATTCTTACTTGTATGATCCTTAAACTGACAAAATATTGTGTTGAGAATATGTGACTGCAGCACTGTAAGGCAGAGAGGTCAATAACAGTCAACCCAAGCCATACAAAGGCTTCTCTTCAACTTAACTGATTTTCAGGGAATCCTTTTTCCCATTGAGGTTGAAAGGATGGGAGAAGCTTTTTGGTGTAGAGAAAAGGCATTTAGATTATTACTGTTTTGAGAACCGGTCTTTCCCCATCTGATTACAAAATTTTTCTGGTCCAGCTTCATCCTTTTTGGCACTCCTGTGAGGCTTGTGAAAATTGGCCAAAGTGACTTCAGCTTGGTAAACAGAGATAAATAGGTATGTACTTTGTGTAAGTTCAGATCCTACCCTATCAACCTAGAAACATGCTTCTGTGGGACAGTACAGTATATTATCCTGCATAATCAGGCATTGCTAGTCCTCACTGATTAGAGCAGAGAAGGAGGGCGCACATCAGTATGCATAACATATGATGTTAGGAAACAAGCCGACCAACCTGATAAGAGTCTAGCCTTATCTATGAGATTAGATATTCTGTGAGATAACTACAGCAACTAAAATATGAGATAGGACCATTCAAAATTTTTTCCACCTTATGCATATATTATCAATAGTTTCAACATTTCTCCGCTCACTGTCGTCTGTCTCCTGCTTCTCAAATTTTTCACTTTGAGGTGTCTTGTGAAAATATCCAGTAATGAAACCTTAGTCCTACAGAGAGTAAGACAAAACAATTTTTATCTATGAATATTTTCATCATGCTGACCTGGAATTCTGGATTTGACCCAAAAGTTCCCATATCTCTAACAGTCTATCAGTCTAAACTTCCCTGAAAATTAAATCAAAACAAGATAAATAAATATAGGTTAAAGATGATAGTTTTCAGAAGGTGAAAACTGATCAAGCTAAACCAAAGTACAGTCATAGGCCAAAGCACTATTGTGCAATTATAAAAATTATCAAAACTGTTTTCAGTAGATGTCTAAAAGATTTCTGATTCACCAATATATTGTATAAAAAAATCCCCCTGGATTTTTTTTTTTCCACAACACAGAATCACAGGAAAAAAACACTGTTCTTTAAATAAAAAAAAAAAAAGGAAAAAAAATGATAATAAGAAGTAGCAGCATGTTGATGACTTACAGCTATAGAATAATTTTACATGAAAAAAGCAAGCAGAAGGATGCAAGTATTGCCTGAGTCTAAAAAGCTGCTAGGAAGAAAAAAGGACAGCTGAGAAATATTAGAAGTACAAACACGGTAATAAGGATATGCCTCCATGTCACATCGTGACACTCACAGGCATCTGAAAGGGAAGAGCTATGTCTGACAATTTTCACTGCAGTATCACAGAACAGAGTGCTATTACTTGATCCACAGGATAAATTATTGCAGGAAGGTGCTGCTCCCTGATTAGCTCAAGTATCTCCACAGAGCCCTGTAAGTGTCGGAAGAGAAGAGAGACTCTGATTGGAAGCTGATAACTGAACTATACTGCAGTTTTTTATTGTAGTTTAATGTTCATTTGGCAAATTCTGATTACTGTTTGTACCCCTTCTGATCAGATACATGGCTGTCAGTATAAGATCTATAATGTTTAGTGCGTTGAACTAGGTACTTTGTTGCCCTGTCCTAAAATATTAATTGATCAAAATGAACAGTGTTTATTGATGAGAATTTGTACCCCTTGTCCATTGTTTGCAAAAAGTAAAAAAAACCCTTTATTTAATGTCTAAAGTAATTTTGCATAGAAATCATTTAAAATCCAAGGTAAAACAGGCTCAAAAGTTAAGTAGATCAAAATAGGAATAAAAGTAGTAAAATAAAGATATACTTATGAAATCAAACCTTAATATGAAATAAAAATAATTCTGAAAAAAGGGACTGAAGGGCTTGACTGAAGATGAACCTCATGAAGAAAAAGTTTATATGTTTTAAAGATAGGAAGTTGAAACATTCAATAAACAAGAGGCAAGAGAATTACTGATAAAATGATTTGCACTTAACAATAGCTTAAAAATAAAACTCAGTGGTCACAATTCAAACAAAACAAATAATCTTGTTTTCAAAAAAACCCCAAACCATAATGTTCTAAGTCAGAGTAGTTCTCTATGCAGCAGTTTTTATTATGTTTTATCATGACTGTCCTAAGAATTCTGGAGGTCCTATACACAATTTAATATCATATTTATATTGTGTATTTGCAGAGTAGTCTATAACCCATGCATAGCAAGAGATCTGTGGGTTTCAGCTTATGAAAATACTATGTTAATAAGGTACAAATCCTGCAAATTAACTTTACATCCCACACAGTCTATCACTAAATTCAATCTGGCAGTTTGAGTCATCAGACTGGCAAGGTCTAAGAATACAACACTGGAAATAAAGAAAACTAGTACTCAAGTGCTGATCGGTCTAGAAATCTTAAGAGAAAGTGCATCGTCTGTATCTGAGAGAAACATTTTAATTACATCTCATATACTATGTGTTGCAACTTGAAAAGGCTTAAAAATTGTACACGGAGTAAAAAGCGAAAGGCTTCTAAAAATCAAATGAACAGTTTTACTCTGTAGGAGATATCACTTCGTGGAAGAATTCAAATAGAATTAGAATAACAGAAAGCAAATACAAGTTTCATGGGATTCAAAATCCTAAGGATTATTAACAGTTCAAAGTTTCAGCAGACTTTACTGAAAAATAATGGTTGCCACTGTAGTAAAACTTTAACTTCTTCAAACATTTTAAATTATTTTTATGACATTTCCACACATAGCCAGGCAATGTCCTCTCTGCTAGTTCACCTCCAGTGGCTTAATGCCACCCTCATAAGGCTGTTGCACCAGGTATCAGTTCATTCACTTATTGCTTGTGTGTAGAACACTAAGAGAAGTTCTCCGAAAACCAGAGACATTGCATTTTATATTGTATATATAGGAGCTCAATCCATACTTAGTGAAATTGTAAGGTTTAAAAGACTTTTTATGGCACTTATCTGGAAAAAGAACTGACCAATTCACTCTGTCAAGAGCAGGAAATCCAACATTTAAAGCAAAAAACATTACAGACTAATCAGTAATTCATCTTATTTTACTTTTTGTCAGGGAAAAAGGTTGGATTGAAAGTATGAGAAAATGTACTAATGATTTTCTTTTGTCCTAAACATGCAGTTCACAGTAATTACAACTTTTTTTTTTTTCTGTCATTGTGCTTTGTGTTTCAGTTTAGCAGCTGTTTAGTTTTCAAAACCATTGATGAAAGTATATGAAAGTGGTTCATTTAGTCTTAAATTGTCTTTGCCATATAAGGCCATGACACTTTATAAATGTATGATTACACATCCTTTTTCCATTGACCCTCTCATGCGTTTAGTGCGGATGATGCCTATTGGTACAGGAGTAGTATGCTATGCATCAGCAACAACTCTGTGAGACTCATCTCCCCTTGAATGTGCACCATTACACAAAAAACTTGGTGAGTAATACACTGTTTGAAAGGTGAAATGCAGAATCTGTGATTAGAGATCTCAGTGAGTGCTCTAATCATTGAGTTTAGCTAAAAGGAGGTGCAACTGGTACCATCCTCCCCACAGGCAATTGCTGTTTTTGAGAAATAATATTTGCCATTTCAAATGTCTTAGCCATTTCAAGTCTTAGAGTCCAACATGATGAGTTGCAGCATAGCATCATCCCACAGACTAAGTTGTGTTGTTGTGTTTCATCACTGACACTCCTTTTTCTTGCGGTTCTGGCTCTTTAGTTTAACTTTTTTTTTTTGTCTTTTTTTTTCTTCTTCTTCTTCTTCTTTTTATTCTTGGAAGTAGCTAAAAAGTTTTAGTTGAATCATCAGAATGGGGAAAAAAGTTTTCCAGAGGCAGGCACATGACATGAGGAAGGTTGGGGAAAATTATTGAAACTTTGGTGAAGTTTTTTACAAATTAAAACAGACTCTTACAGGGTTAAATGCCAAGAAAACTTGAAACTATTTTTACTTCTTTTAAACAAGATTATCCAAAGATTGTATGTCATTTTTGTCTGCACGGCTATTAGAATGCCTCTAACACTGGGGGTTTTTAAGAATCCAGGAGAAGTAAAAAGCATGGACTTTTTCTGAATAAGTACAAACCTCAGCTTCATAAAGTACTTTTATATGTTTTCACACAAAAAACAGAAAATGAGAAGACACAAACAAGAAATGGGACAATACACAAATCAAAAAGAATTACGGTATTATGTTGACATAATATGTGTGCCCTATAGGGCACTATTTTGTTAAAGACTGTATAAATTCACATGAAGACACATTCCTTTCAGTTCCTCGGCTTTTCTATAAATACACAGTCATAGTGGGAAGCCTTTACAGATCCACTCAACTGTTGTTAAAAGGGAATTTTCCTTCCCCTTTCATCCATTTACCCATTACCAGGTCAAGCATTTAAAACACATAAATCATACCATGGAGGGATGAACAGCCTAGCATTAAAAAGAGTCTTGAAAGATCCTATGCAGATATGAAACCGGTCTTAGAAGACATTTGAAGAATGCTTTTGCTTTACAGATGCAATTTTGATTTAAAAAAAAAAAAAAAATCAGGATGGCACATTTTCAGTCTTCTGAAAGTACATTAAAAATCTAATTTCCAAAGGTTTTCTTTGTGAATGTAGGCGGAGTAGTTCTTAATGTTTTATTGCTCTGTGCATTCTGTTTTAATTGAGCAGTTATTGAATGGGAAAAAATAATTTTTTGAAAGCAAATAAGCTCTTCGTTTTGCTTCTTCCTCTCTTTACATGAAAGAAAGTGACAAGAAAATTTTTATTTTTAGAGAGAATTTTTAAGGAAGCCAGTAGCCAGCCTGCTACCTTAGAGAACAGATAGCTTCATTAAACATATGGGGAAAAGGTAAAGAACAAGATAACCAAGAAGTGAACACATTTACCATAACAAGCAGGAACTACAGAAGCACATCAAATAGTGAGGCCTCGCCAAATGTTTTGTAGTAGACATAAATTTTAGTTCGGAATTCAAAGAAGAGTAATTCACCGTTATCATGGATTGCCATGCAAAAATGAAGGCAAGGTATAAACCAAAAATTTAAATAGTAGGACATAAAGACTGCCATCACTGGTGCCATAATGATAACGTGGTGGCTTTATGGCTTGTTAGAGCTAATAGTTCAGAAAACAGAATTATGTTGGATTTCAGTTACACTCTTTTTAAAAATGACAGAAAGGTATTTTTTGCCTGAAGCAATTTTCTTATAAGTCTGTTCTGTAGCACTTTTAAGTATGACCTTACTAAATATAAACATATACATAGAACTACAAAATCAAAAAATCTCCTCCTATGACAACACATTCATGTAATTCCTTCCTTAGATATATAAAACACCTTTTTAAAAGGAGCCAGGTAATTTTGGTCCTTCTAGTATCGGAAAACTTTTCAAAACTTCATTGTTCTTGTGCTTATGAATCATTGTCCAAATTCCCAGATGCATTCACAGTCCTGTTTCTTCTTGTACTAATATTCTATCATAACTTAGATAACTCTTGTGCTTCTATGGTATATTTAGAGACCAGAGTCACAATCCACGCTACCTTAATTTTGCTGAACCAAACCAACAGATTCTAGATGCCTCTACCTATGCTTCTGGTTATTCTTCTCTACAGCTGTGTCTATCTGGAATCACCTTTCTCTGGGCAAGGTGGCCAACACTGTAGGCAACCAAAACTGTCTCAGCCCTGCCTGGTAAAGCTATTTGTTTCCATTGGAATTGAACAGAGATATTTCTCTGCAATTCATCTAGCCCCTCTGACACTGTAGGCTACTGTAGAGGTGACCTTCCAATTGGTATTTATAACCTACTTGGGACTCTTTGGCTTCCTAACCTTCAAGTTAGTTGAGGTTACTGGTAGTGACAGCTGCTCCTTCACTTTGCTTATATCTGCTTCTGAGTATATATTTTTTTCTTGTAGCATGCAGGTTTAAAGGACACGATTTAGTGAATGATGGCATTCAACTCTAAAGCTTTTGCTCATAAAGAAGATATTTAAGGTATTTTACAGGCTGCGCATCTAAAACAGCCACTTCTTGTGGCCGTCCTCAAGCAATGGTCCAACCTGGTGAACGTGTCCTGTCATCATAACAGATGGCTGTTGGTCTAGACAGCTGAGGGACATGAATTCTCACATATGAGTGATATGAATTCATTAATCTGGCTCTTAAATGAATGATACCCAGTCAAAAACCTAAACAGTAGTATTATTTGAGGCTCTGTACCCTTACTTAAGGAACTGAGAATTTTAATCTGTTTGTATCATTAGCAAAGAGTCCAAATTTATGCATTTGTTGACCTAGTCTTCTAGATGTGCTCATGAGCTTGAATATGTAATGAAAAGTAGATTCATTAATGATTATTCTTTAACATCAAAGCACATTAATTAAATCTCCTGGAATTCAGGTTTTTATGACTGCAGTAAAATTGACAAAATGGAGGATAATATGAAATGTTTCTGTTGAACTCAATACAGCTCCAATCAGATCAGTAGTTGCATAGGATTTAGGATTTCAGTGTGCATTAAGTCTATCTATGCTCTGCACTGACTGTGGCAGAAAAATGCATGGGATTTGCAAACTCAGTTACATATTGACAGTCTCCAGCCATAATTATGGCCTTAGGTTTAAGAACATCTGTTCTATGTTCTATATAATGTGCATGAAGTGAAAAATATCATAGCACTTTCCCTATTTAAGGATCCGCTGTAATATTTCTCTTAAGAAAGTCTAAGTTTTCCTTTTGTAAGAAGTAAAAGTGTATGACTGCATATTTGTTTACCCCACTGAAAGAGAATCCACTGATTTCAAAATCATTGAATGGTTTGGGTCCAGAAAGTTGAGGCATGACAAATTCTTTGTGTTCCAATCCACAAAAGGATCTCTGTATCATCTGTTTTGGCAGCTACACAAGACAGGAGTGAAGTGTTTGTGTCAGTATGCCTACATGAAGCTAAATAACTAAAAATTCTTTGTGTTTTGGTTTTGTTTGTGTGGCTTCCTCCAATCCAAATATAATAAAAATATTTGTTAAAAATTTTCATCAGGAAGATGACATTCTAGACACATAGCCAATGCTGAAATAAACCATCAGTTCTGAGGTGGTTGGTAGAGGTACAAGTTGCACCACCAGAATAGTCTCTGAACAGCAAGGTCAGAAACCAGAAAAATCTGTGTCTGTGTGAGGGAGCAAGTCCTTAGAAAGTAGAGGATTTCCTAGCAAAGAACTCAGAGCAACTAAAAGTGTTTGCAGGGCTGCGAGTTGTTCATCAGTCATTTTAGAGAGAAAAAAAGATGAACCAGGACTCTGAAAAGGCAGTTTATCCATATTTCCTACATTCAGGAAGTAGGGAGAAAAAGATGGAGTGGGCATTCCTTAGGGGGTTAAGGTAAACTTCTCACTGTAGTAACCGCTCACAAAGGAAGCTGATATGGGATATGTATGTATGTATGTATGTGTATGTACGTTGGCCTTTGTTTTATCTGACTCTGTATTGTTCTGAGGGCGTCTCAAGCGAAATGGGCCTAATTCTGAATGACTTTCAGAGTGCTTCAGAACCAAATACTCATCTATTTAGTTCAAATGTGTATTATGGAAGAGATGAATTGCAAAGATTCAAAAAGAGTAAGTTTAATCTTGTGGGAAGTTCTACATTGAATTGTGAAAGAATAACAGAAAGACAGCACTCAAAAATGTTTTTTTAAAAACAGATTAAAACTATTGTTTCAACTCAGTCATAGAAAAAACACTAAACTATGAAATCTACATTGACAGGGACAAAGCCGGTCCTCCAGAAACATAACTTACTCACTGAAGCATGCAGTTTTAGGTTTGGTCAAACTATTTGCTAAATAATTCCAAGGAACAGAAAGGATACAATTTAGGAAAATAGAATAAAAATATCTGTTGCTGACACTTTCAAAAGAAAGTGTCTCATGTTTTATTTGAAACTTAATCCCCTTTTTTAATTTTAAAATCAGTTATTCACATAACTCGATAGCACAGATACAGCAGCTCTTCTGTAAGAATAGTTTTTCATCTGTCTATTTCTCAAAAGTATCACAGCTCACATTATCCTGAACAATCATTTCTACCTCTCAGGTTTTTGTACAGTTTGAAGTCAAATAGTCACTGTACCAATCACAAAGCATGGATAAAACTCATGTTTTGAGTATGGAAACATGGTTACAAAGTATCAATGCACTACATAATATCTGTTTTACAATCATCACTGAGTTGACTAGAAATTTAGGACAGTATTTTCAACATGCATTGTGTAGATAATTATATTGCATTATAGACTGCAGTATTTCAGAAATAATATGAAAGAGAAAAAGGATGTTCTCACAAAATAATAAGTTTCAGGGTAAGATATAAAGAAAGTCCAATAATTACTTTTAAACTGGAGGCATTAATTCTGTTTTAGTTCTTCATTAAAATTATTCTACTGCAAGTGTTTGATCGAAACATAATTTTCTTGTCTCATAGATGATGGTGAAGTAGCAGAGTAGTTTCTCAATGGTCATTTTGATAAAGTGTTTAAAAGACCCTCCATGGGAATTTACTGCTTTATTTCTGCAAGGTATTTCTCCATCTTTTCTCTTCAGCACTCAAATCCATGACAACCCTTCTACCAGTAATCACCCTGGATGGTTAGAATAAATTCTATCTTTGTATCTGAAAGTTCTCTGGGTTTTTTTGTTTTGGTGGTTTGTTTTTTTTTTACCACATAACCTCAAAATGACTATATCAAAAAGTTCCAACTGGCAGTGTAATAGTTCTCAGAAAATTTCTTCATTCATCATGGCTTTTACAGAGGAGGAAAATCCTTGAATTAGCATTACATTCAAAAAGCATTTGCTAATTGCAAAATGCTCTCTTCTCACATGACTCAACTATTTGATGTTGCTGGTTAAGTGTTTGGGAAGAATACTCAGCCACATGCCCTGAAAAGCAGACTGTTGTCACGACAATTAAATGACATGTAATTGCATTACGTGACATTTTGTGTCATTATTTTTTTTTTTTAATCCTCTCTCCGGCAATCTGAATAGACTGTATGATAGTTTCTCATGTGCTTCTACAAAAATCCGGTGGGGAGGACACAAACATTTAGCTATAAGAACTACATTACCTCAGAGTTCAAATTGACAGGGTTAAATTTGCAGTGCGGTGACCCCTCATGCAATTTGTTCTGCTGACTTTGATGAAAAAAAAATAATAGAAAAATCTGGGGTTGACCTCGTATCAATTCTTGTCTTACTGCTGAAGATGCTGTTACTCTATGCTAAATGCAACAGGTACTGAGTCATCATCACAGCTGTCTAAGCCCTAAGGTGAGCACTTGTTAACCCTGAATAAGATGAATCAAATTCTTCTGTTTCAGTGCTTCAGGGAACACAGTGAAATCTTTGACTAAAAAAGCTCTCTGAAGTAAATATTTCATTTCTTTTGCTAAATTTACATATGTTAAATAAATTATTTGATAGTAAATATTAAGAGCTTTGGATATTTACATTGATATCTAATAGTATTACATTAGATTTACTGTAGTTTGGCATAATATAATTTGAACTAATGTAATAAAAATGAGCCAATTTTTTAAGTCTTTTCTATTAAGTCAATATTTACTAAAATGTTGAGGTATAATGTTTTTGCATCAGTAAGTGAAGATGAATATTTTATTATATCCAAGACAAACAAGATCAAGTGCTCAGTTGAAACATTGCATCTAGAACCATACCTGATAAGGCAACTCTTGAATTACCTGATTATGGTCATTTTCTGCAAAATAAAAATGTTCAGCTAATTAAAATGTGAGCTGCCCTCTTGATTGTGCTCTGGAAAAGTCAGTACTGGGCAATGTAGACTAGATTTGGACAACATGCCTTTGTGACTCAATATGCCTTTAATTTCCTATTGACTGTCTCTGTTGCTCTCAATCTCCTGTGTCAGTCAAAAAGTAATTGCACAAATACAGACTGCAGTGGTAGTTAAATTGATTAAATTTGTGTTTCAAAGCTTAGCAAGAACTGAAATTCCTTTGTCATGGGCCTACAATTCATATTAGTTACTTGACAAATCTGCCTGTTGTACAGGGGTTGAATTCATCCAACTGTTTGTCTCAGGACTGCACAGATTAGTAAATTTTAATCTTAAACAATTTATCTTCCTGCTTAAATTTTTGTTCATGAAGCAAGTATTCTGTATCTAAGATGACTGATTCTGATCTTGAAAATCTTTACCAATCACACAAGATCTCCAGCTATTTGGTTTGTGGATATGTACCAGCTGCTCAAATAACACCACTCCTCCCTGATTTTACTTCTCTCTTGATTCCTTTATATTTTTAATCCATGACTATAACGTGATATGCTAGAACTGTGGGAAAAAAAAAATGATCACACTAAAAAGAATGATAAGTTTAGTGGAATAAGAGACCTCCTCTATGAAGATATTAAATAAATATAACAACCAGGACACTTTTATAATACAGCTAAGACTGTTTTTGAGCTCCTGAACCATTATATTCACTTTTATTTTATTCCACATGAGTTATCTTACTGTGATTTGGGTTCCTCAGTTATGTCAGTAGGTGTCCCCTTAGACTGAAATTCAGATCTACAAAATTCTTTCATTTATTTTGTAATCATTGTTTTCTTTCAATCAGTTCTAATATAATTCTGTTATATTGATTCTGCTTTCTGAGCTAGACTGAAATTTCCAAAGTGGTATTACACTTTGTTTTGTCATTTCACATTAATAATAAATTTGCTTGCATATTCACCACACTGTTTGAGTATTTTCTCCATGTCTTTTTCTGTTAAAAATGTATGACATTTTTGTCAGCAGTGATTATTGTCTATGAATGGATGAGACCCCCTTTCCTAAATTACCTCAACCAATTTATCTCTTACATAAATTACTCATGAAGTTCTACTGGAGATTTGGAATACCTACCTACTGTCTTCACACGTACATCTATTTCACACTTTGGTGGAGTCACTGTCATATAATACTACTGCTGTGAAATGTTATAAGCTGTATGCAGCAAGTAGAGTGTATTCACCCCTGTTCTTTGTTGCTGACAAAAATGTCATATGGCTTTTTAGAGCACAGAAGTTTACGTTATTTAAGTTTGTAGATTAGGTGTTCCATAGGTTTTAGTATAATAGGACATAATATCTGCCTTTGAAGGAAAAAGAATTAGTATCTGGGGTAGTCCCCTCAGCGCTGGGACCCAGCAGAGGGCTCCATGGGAGCTGTGGCCAGGTGATGTTGGAAGCTGGGCAGACAGTTTCCAAGGCTCCTGTGGAGTCCTGTCCTCCTGGAGGTTGCCTTCCCATTGGGTTTTGTGTCCAACAGTATGTCAGTTGTCATTGGCCCAGATCTCACACCATGTTGCCAAACTTGCACTGCACTGTTTGATCTATAACCCTGAGATAGCTCCGTTGGTCAGAGCATGGCGCTCATAACACCAAGGTTGTGGGTTTGATTCCTGTATGGGCTATTCACCTAAGAGCTGGAATAGATGATCATTGTGGGTTACTTTCAACTCAGAATATTCTGGTTCAATGCATGATGCTTTGATGAGGAAGGGGATTTTTTTTGGGACGTAATGTTGAGCAACCTAAAATCATAACTTCAGACAAGGCTGCTAATATATTCCAGCTAAGACAGTTATTGCATTTTCTAGATAAAATGAAGAAGCTCTTCATTTTCAAAGACTGAAGAAGTTCAATCTTTTTGCTAATGCAGTCTTGAATGTCTTGCTAATTACCCTTAATACCTGAGAAATAAATAAAGCACCACAATTGTTATTAAAGTATGAGGTTTATTTTAAAATTATATTTGGTTTCATGTCTGGTTTCAGTCAACCTAAGCTTCTCCTACTGCCAGAAGCACAGTCCAGCCTTACTACCCCTATGTGGATATTCTTGCCACCTGCTTGTCCTGGCATCCCTGTTTCTGTGCTTGCACTGGCAGCTGCAGTTTTGCACAGAAAAACTAGCAGTGGAACAAAATCATTTTCAGACAGCTATGCTTCTAATCCTGATGTCTAAGTTGTCAAAAAGTGCTAGCAAAGAAAGCATCAAGAATCTTTGATAAGGAGGGTGACAAGTGAGAAACTCTCTCTTTGGCAATCACTTCAATTAAAATTGGTTTCTTTAATTTTAAAATCATATTTGTGGATTACTTTTCAGAGTTTTCTCCCCCTCCAAGGTCTATCTTGAAAAATAAACTTAGTGGAAGCAAAGATACAGCGCAGACAAGGCTTAAATTATATAAACAAATACAATTTACAATGAAGATTACATATCAGGCCCTAAATTTTGTAAAGCATTTGCATAGGTATGTAAGTCCACCTATACTCTATAGAATACAAATGCGGTTTGCATTTGGTGTTTATTTACATCTCCTTATCAGAGTAGGTATCAAAAGAGCTTATGGGGTTTTCAGAACTGGGACACCTTCTGGAACAACAGTTAAATGACTCTTTTGTGTGTGCTCTTGCGCCTGCTTTTTCTATGATTACTTTTAGAATAGCAAGTTGCAATTGTCCCCTGTAGAGGGCTCCCAGAGAACTATTAGCATAATGCCAACTCCTCAGCTGGCTTTAGACAGGTCTGTTTCAGTCAATGTTTTCCAAACTATTACAAAAATCTTAAATGGGAGATAAAAGTTTTTTCCAGTAAGTACTGGAGCCACTAGGAATTTTGATACTAATTTCACTAAAATGAAGATGCATTTTTAACTATCTAGAAGACATTATGTTGATAGTTAATGCTTAGGCAAGAGAGGCATTCTAGCTGTTCTTTTACTTCCAGTACAAATTGATGCCTTTATTAGCTTAGTCAGGTGCTTCTGAAGAATGGAACAGAGGAAAGCTGAACGAAGGTAATCAAAGTGAGAAGAAGCAAAAAAAGGATGGTTTCTGAAATAGGGTGTAGGGGTGTGAGCACAAGCATACAAACACAGTCACCATCTATCTTGTAGTCTGGGCTCTGCAGAAGGCAGGTTTACCTTATGAGGGAAAGACTATTGATATGAAGTTACGGATTGGGGGAAAATAAAAAAAAAATCACAATTTGTAGTACGTGTCTGCTAAATTTTCCTCCTAGGCTTTTTCTTGTGTTTCTATTAGTTTTTCAAGCTATTCCCTGGTAGAGTATCTAATTTCATGTCTCTATCAGTCAACTGTCACTTGTGAAAAGGCTGCCTTCAGTCAAATCCTGCAATTTCATTCAGAAAATGTTTCCCAAACAACAAAATCGGCGTAGTTTTGATGGAAGAGATAGTACAAGACACAGCAGCAGTCCCGAGACATCACCCTAGATTTCTATCGTTGTTTGTGATTAACAGTATTTGTTTGAAAATGAGTTATATTTACAACTCCAAAGCACCAAATCCTTAGTAGTACAGTCCTGTTCTTAACAACTGAGATCGTTACGATAGACTGACTGTAGCAGCACTTGCATTTGGGTATGTTTGTTTTCTTTATTTCTCTCTTTGAAGTGTTGAAATTAGTTTTTCTACCTCATTAATAAAAAGCAACACTTCCTTAATTTGCTCTAGGCAAACTGAGTCATATGAAATAGTAATAACATGACCTAAGAATGGCAGTCTAATAAGATGTCTTCAATTAAGTCTGAAGTATGCCTCAAGTAAAGCAAGAATGTGAAGGCAGTAATCAGCACACCTCAATAGGAACTTGATTTCTATTAAAGCTTCTCTATGTTCAACCTTTATTCACCACTGAAGCAGGTTTAATTATTTTTTACCATTTTTGGACAGTTTACAGCTGCTGCTCTAGCTATTACACAAAGCAATTAACTGCTTTCTTTGCTATTTAGAAACTTTAAAAATGATGGGAAAAATGGGTATCAAGCATCCTGTTGGTTCATAAGGAAAAACTTGCTGCCATATTGGTCAATCTGACTGTGCAACTGCAACATACCATCATGCGGAGGATCTAAATTAAGATCTTAATTTTCAACTGGAAGGTACAGGAGAAAACACAGGTACAAAAAGGGGAAGCAAATGCAAGGAAGGAGTGTGTAATGTTCAGTGATATTTGAAATCAAACAAAAAAACCCCACTAAATCACTAATCTGAGTTTGACTGATAAGTTACGGAGTAAAAGATACAAGCAAGTAGAAATTCAAAATATTATAAAAATTAGAGAACTATTTTCTATATTCCTTCATTTTAGACTGCGAAGGGAGAACAGCATACTGGGCAATAGGTTCCTGACATACTTTTAGAGCAGACACAACTTTGTGTCATCGTTTATATTGTCTTTAGAAAGGCCGTACACACAAACTTACCATAATAAAATATTAATTGGTGTTTCTCAATGCTATTTTTAAGGTAACTTTCATCTCTTATTAGAGGCAGAAGTAGATTGCACAAGAGCAGATACAAAAGTTTTTCATATCAGAGCAGATGTTTACACATTGTTTGCCGCTGAGGCAAGTTAATACATGGGAGATCACCAAAGCTATACTCCTAAAATTTAAATCAGCTCTAATTGCTGACCTGAGACACAGTTTTTCAGTTCTGCTTCAAGAAATATAATAAATACAGATTGAAGTAGATAGTAATTACTGTCAATAGACTGAGTTTGTTCTCTGAGCAAAGTACTAAGTGTTCTGCTGATACTTCATTGTTAGTACTTAAGAAGTTATTTCCACCTGAAGTTATTTCCAAAGGAAACCACAAAATATTTATTTGAAGAGTTAGTTGCTATAAAAACTAACTCAACTAAATAAAACTAGGTTATTGTTTGAATCCTTGGCTTTTTCTATGTTTAATTTTCCTGTAACTATTCTAGCACTCAAAAAGCTCACAGCAACAGAGCTTCTCTAGGAATAGGAATGGGATTCCCCTAGGAATGCAGGAAGATGGGGTAGCTCTTACATGAATCAGGTACTACACTCACTTCCCATCATATGAGAAAATTCTATTTCCTGAGTAGAACCATATTATTAGGATGGTTTCAAATGGCAAGACCACAAAATATAGGGATAGAGCAAGGAATAGGATACACCACACATAATGGTGTGCACCATAAATACATGGACACACTTTCACACATTATGAAGTAGCTTTGAAGAAGTCAAAGGTCATAGTGCTATGCAGACACTGAGATCATCTGATTTTTCCCTAGTGGTGGACATGCAGGAAAGAGGTTTAATAAAGGGAAGAGGGAAAGGCAAGAAAAGTTGAAGTCCCCTTACAGCTTTCCATAAAGCTGCAGAAAGTTACATATGTTCTATGACACAAAGTATCCTTTATAGAATATAATATATTCTATTCACTCAAATTATATACAATTTCAAAACCTTTATGAAAGGTTAACCTTTGTGTGCACATAGTTCAGCTAGCTGGGATTAAAGGTCAGAAGATAGCAGAACCTCCTCTAACTATTGAAACAATATGCTCACAAATAATGATGATAATCTGGAGTTCTGGTGGCATGCCATGTCCTTCAGAAATGCACCCTAAAAAGCCACTCATGGAATCACCAGCTCAATAAACACCTAAAGCACCTCCTTTAGCTGAATTGAGTAAATACTCTAAGGAAATGACAGACAACAAACAGGGACAGTCATGGCTGATATCATAGAACAGCCCAGGTTCTCAGGACCTCAAAAGGTCATCTGGTCATTTCTTAACGAAAAAGGGAGCCTAGATGAATTTGTTTAGCACCCTGTCCAGTCATGTCTTCATCTTAGGTGATGGGGACTCCACAACATCCCCAGGGATCCTGTTTCAGTGATCAGTTCTTCTCACTGTGAAAAATTCCTTTTTTATATCAAGATGAAAACTCTCACAATGCAAGTTTCACCTATTGCCGCTTGTTCTCTCCATGTAGCTCCTTGTAAAGAAAGAGCCTCTCTTTGTAGTCACCCTTTAAATACTGAGAAACTGTGATGAGGTGCCTCTTGCTGAGCCTTCTCATCTCCAGGGTGAAAAGACTTAATTCCTTCAGACTTTCCTCACAGCGCAGGTTCTCCAGTCCTTTGATCATCTTCGTGGTTCTCCTTCGGACCCTCTAAAGTCTCTTCAATATTTAAAACATCTCTTTGTTTTGATAACTTGTTACATAAAAAAATGTACAACAAGTAGGCAAACGCAACCTTATTTATGACTTCCTCAAAGAAAGTGGGTTTTATCCCTATGGGTTAAATTTCACTTACAATGGGATCAAGATTATTTTACAAACTTTGCCTTTTAACTCTCACACCCAAAGTGAAAGTGTCCCATCTGTTAGGAGTCAAGGCAAGTCTAGCTGGAAACTAGTGTTGATAGCCATTACAAAGATTTAAGTCAACTAAGAAAGTTTCTCTGTTGCGAGTAGATGCACTATCTGCACAAGAAGGGGCTAACAATGTCAGGAGAATGGTACAACAGATGTTGTGCTGACAAAAGAGAAGAAGAGAGGGAAATTTAGTAAGTACATTATAACTAATGGAAGAACTTATGGTGGAAATGGGATTTGAACATCCTGATCAAGACACATGTGGAAATTAATACACATTTACTTTAAACACTGTAGAGAAAAAGAGTCTGAAACCATGTAGATTTTGTGCTGTGCTAGGGAATATGGTGCCATCTCATAACAACAACATGACTTAATGATCCATCAAAGGGAGTTTGTTATAACTTTTCAGGCTACAAACCTGAATGAGACTGTCACTGAGCTTGAGCTCAGTCTTTATGAGACAAAATTAGCACTGGTGTTTCCAGGCTGCAGCTGCTCTGACATAGATATATCCAGGGTTACCACTCTAAAACACATTTCACTATCAGACAATGGATACAGCTGCAGGAAATAGACAACAGGCAATTTTTAAAGAGCATTTTCCTCATAGGAAAATTTCTCACTTCGGGAAAAAAATGTAAAAGATCTGGCTGAATGCTTCTTACCTACTTTGACTTTTCAAAATGTTATCTGCAGTAACTCCTATACAAATGGAAAGGTTCAGTATGTAAAAAATGTTTTTAAGTTGTTGAAGCATATTTTTTAAGTCAACATACACTTTTGGCTGTAGAAGAGGAAGATTAGCTGTTGAAAATTTTGAAACTTTGACTTTTCATCCCAACTGAGAATAATGTTCTTCTAAATATCAGTAGTTATCCAGTGATGAAAACTAATTTGTATACTGTTTAAATATGAAAAAGAATAATTGACAGATTTTGTAAACAAGTCCTCCAATAGTAGCAACTACTACAGCTGGTCATCTCTGAATTAGATTCATTGAGACTCATTCCACCACTCATTATCAAGTAAAGAATTAGATTATCTTTATGCCCCAAAATTTGCAGGGAAGGAGCTTATGCAATTTTTTTATGGAAACTGATCAAAGGTTAATAGTAAAATAATAATAATAATAATAATATAAATGTACTGATACTGACAGTCTTAATGAGAATCCCAAAATGTTTTCAGTGATCAAAGTTATAAACTCTTTACAGTACCAAGAAAAGGAATAAAAACAGTCCAGTAGAACGTTTGAGTCATTTTGATTAACCAAGTGCAGAAGAGCTTCCAAGAAACTTTGAAGGGACCCCTTGAGGAAGGAGAATAAGAATGAAGACAGAATTATTTTATTATTAATTTATATTTATTTTCTATTAATTTATTGATAAACACACACTGAAGAGATAGTGAACGGATTTATTCTTTCACTTTTTAGGGTTATAATCTTATGGTACTCATTTAGTAAAGGGCTTGGGTATTGCTGCAGGTAGCTCAGTGAAAACTACAGCTCAGTGAGCAGCTTCAGTGAAAGTAGTAATCAGGTTACATGAGTGCAGGATGTAGAATCTTATTACGTCTTTAGAACATTGGAGACGACGGGGGTCTGCTCTCCCTCCTTCACAGGAGAACTTGAATTTGGATTAGAGATTCAGAGAGGGCTAGTGAGAAAGAACAAGGGTACAGAGCAATTTCCCAGTAAGACAGACTGAAACTACTTGATTTGTTTACCTCAAAGAAGGAATAAATGAAAGGGTATCTGCTCAAAGTAGTTAATGTTTTATACACATTCTCTAGCAAAAGAATTAAAATGACAAAATCAACAACTAGGTTGTCGGAAAATGAGAAAACCAATAATACTTTAACAGATGTGCCCCAAAGGAGAGAGAAATAGTACTGAGAAAAATGGTTTGTACAGATTTACTTAGTTGCTTTCTCAGAGGTAAAAGATTTCATTCTTTAAAAATATGGGGGTTTTCAGATCAATTTCTGCAATTTAGAATCTTTATGATATTTACAGTAGCAGAACTCTTTCTAATGGTGTTTGTTTTTACGCTCATCACAGACTTATTTGTTGCATAATTAATGAATGGAATATAACGTCACACAAACATGCACCTCAAGCTTCATGGTTTTTTTCAAGACACTATCAGATGGGAATATTTAAAACCAGATGTACCTCTAGACAATATTACAAATGGAAACACTTATTGTCAAAATATTTGCCCATAAAACAGTTTTCTTAGATTTTTTTTAACCTTTCATTTTTTTCTTCTCCTGATTGAATAGCAGCAATTTTAATGATTAAAAAATTTTGCGATATTCCTTCAAAATTGCAATAATATTTTATTATTTGTAGATTATATGTAGTGATTATTATACGAATACAGGGTTGATATACAAACCATGAAATTTTTTCATGAGTGGAAGCATTTCTAAGTCATAAAAATGGTTTACTCGCATGTTAGGCAGGGAAAGTAATTCAGTCCTGATTTGTAGCTAAAGCTAGTAAGAGATGCAAACGTTAAGGCAGATTTACAGCTTCTATCATGTGGTCAATTCTGAACTGCCAATGACTATTCCTTACTTCAGATTTGTCAAATGAAAACAATCCATTTCCTATTGGGTGGCTCCAATAATTTTAAAAAGGATTCTAAGATGCAATGTGTAGAAGTTTCTGATTGTTGTGTTAAGGAGAAAACATTTAGAGTGAATTTTCTCAAGAAAATAAACATGAACTGTATGATGGAGATAAATGATAAATGGGGCAAAAGATGACATGAAATTGCTAGGAAGTGCTCATGTCATATCAACCTCAAAGGTTTTCTTAATAGTTTTTTTCAACAAGGAAATACAATAGATCTCATCTTCCAGATTGTAGAATTAGTACAATTTTCTTCCCCAAAAAGGAAGAAAACCTCTCCTGGAGGGAAAAAACTCAAAAAATCTTCTGAAAAGACTATATTGACAAAATTAAAAGGGAGATAATAAAGTGTATTTAATTTTAGAAGACGTTGGTCATCCAGACTAGGAGCAAAATATCAGAGAGAGAAAAATTACTGTTGGTAGGGGTAAGAGTAACAAAAAAGAATAAAATTAAATCATGTGAAGCATCCAGGATCACTTTATCATTCTAAAATCAAAATTAATATTTAGAAACAACATAACAGAAGCGAGATCTAGGCTTGGAAATCCTAGAATGACACTTTTCTTTCAGGATGTTTGGTGACTTGAAAGGCAGATTTTAGTGGGGTTATTCTTAAATCTAAAAGTATCTGAATTTCCCTCTTTTGCTTTGTTATATTTGGTTCCAACATCTTCAGAAAAATAAGGCATGAAACATTTCTTGATGTCATGCAAATCATTGCAGTCAATTTTGAATTAAACTGTTCAGCAAATTAGGAAAAAGTGGTGGTGAAGGAGAGGGGAGAAGTTACAAAACCTAGAACATGTTGACAGCAGTAGGAATATGTGTTGAAGGTGTAAAGCACACAAACTAGGAATCTCAGTTATATCAAATATCTGCTAGACAAGCCAGTTTTGGAAAAGCAGATGAGATTGCATCTGACTGAGATGGTTTTAGTAGGTATGCTACCAAAACCTAGGATAATCAATGTATTTCACATATAAAATAATAGATGGGTAAATAACTGAGGCAATAAGGCTAGTTTTTATAGCAGAAATTGTTTATATTCTCAGTAGCAGAATTTTTCTCTATGATAAGTTTCCTTCGAAGACACATATTATATAATATTAATCAATTATACTATATTATTAAATATTATTATATTATGTCGTATCATTAATATTTTTGAATTATTTATTTTGAAAGTGTATGAGATTTGCATACAAATAGAGAACTACTGTTTTTTCTAATTATATTATAGCTATAATCTATCTTATGTATAATTGTAGACATAATTACTATATTAATATCAAATAGGTATAGTTTATATAATTAATTATCTAAATGTTATATTACCTATCTTATAATACATAAATTGCTTGTATTTATACATATATTAATTTTATATTTTTATATATATACATATACATGTGTAAAATATACTATATTTTTTCTATATTACATACACATATTTCTATTTACATCAAAGTCTACCAATACGGTCACTATATGAATATTGAAATCCTAACTTTAAAGGTATCTTACACCATACTACTGTGTTAGATACAATTTGGTTTTGAATTAGACCAACGAATGATATCATGTTTTACAAATAGTTTATAAAAATACTACTTACTAAAATAAATTAAGAGGTGAAAGTCTTTTTATCACAGTATGTCATTTGATTTTTACAGCAGTACTACAAGGGGAATCATCTTTATAATCTTGCAGAATGATGAACTTTTAAAAGCTGCCACCTTCTTATTGCATTACTATATGAAGTATGTTTTCCTTGCAGTTATACTATTTCCACCCCCACAAAGGCTGACAAGTTATCTACAGACTAGATAATGGCTTGTATGTCTCACTCCACACTGAGTCTATTTGCTGATTATACTCTGAATAAACAATGATGATTGTGTCAAGCCACATTCCATAATTTCTACTGTTGCATCTGACTACTTATTAAGGACTGAATTTAAATTAATTCTATATTAGGCACAGTCTGTTATTAGAATAAATCTTGAAAGGGTAATGCCAGTGGTACATGAAAGGTGCAATTTTCTCCAATATATGGCCATCTTCTTTTGACATAAATTTGACAACAATCAAGGTAGATTTCTGCCCTAACTCCGCAGATCTTTTCCACAGATTGAATCTGTATGTTTCAATTTGAAAAGGTATAAGAACTTATTTCTTACCCTGATCAAAGATGATCTTAACTTGCTTCCTCTGACAAGCATAATTTCAGAAAGGCTCTACATTTTTTCCATGTAACTAGTTTTCCATAGAACTAGTAAAGCGACAGTAGATAAGACACTAACTCTAAGACTGTATGTACTAAATCAAAAGCTTGAATGGAGCAACTTGATATCACTTATGGAATCCTGAAGTTCTCCTCAAAATTAATATTGCAGTCTACAATACATGAGAATACTTAACAATAAAAATATGAACCGTTTGCTTTTTATCCACAAGTAAGTCACAACATCAGTTCAGTTGTTTTGTCATAACCTTCATTTGAAAAACCCTGAGGAAAAGACTACGGACTAGTGTGTGTGTTTCCAATTTCCACTTAGACTCCTAAATTAGGAAAGCAGTATCTAAAGCATCCTTCCTTAGTCAGTGAGGAAGTTTCAGAGCTATAGCTTATCTAAATTTGTAACTGAGCTGGCATTTCTATCCAAAGATACTTAATCACTTATTACATATGAGGTGACTGCCTACTGTCTATGAAATATGTAAGAAAAAGTGATAAGGGAAAGTGATAGATGTCATCACCTTAACTATATGACAAAGAGATCATGTTCCCAGAGGCAAAACTTCATCCATTTTAATAACACAACTATTAGCGACTGCCACTTCTGAGTCTGTTTGTTAATGCCAACTTGCTTTTCTTGAGAATGACGGTCCTCTTTCTCCTATATTTCTGTCTTATGTTTCTTTCATTGAATGATACTAAGCCTCTCAGAGCTGTCTCATCCTATATCATTTTGCTGGGATTATATCATGAGCCCACTCTTTCATCTTTTATCCTTTCATCATTATTATTGCTTCATTCCCTCCTGCAGTAATAAAATTTCCCATTCCCATTTCCAAGTAAACTCAGGACTCTTATGTGCTCATTCTTTGTTCTTAGTGACAGATCTCCTTCTACTACCAAATGCTCTTACCATTTCTTAAACTTTGTATGTCACAGGATTACTCCTGTGTCTTCCACTCAAACTAGGTCTTCTCCAAATAAAAGCAAAGTAGAAGTTTTCATTGAAGAAAATCTTTTCAAAATAGAAATGTAGGGAATGATAGTTGACAGTCTTCTGTACATTGCCCAAAATCTGTTGCTAACATATAACCTGTGAATATTCAGATAACTAAGTTTTATGTCAATGGAACCTACATAAAGTAGGACTGCAATGATCTGTGAAAAAGCATGCATAAATAAAAATAACAGAGGAAAGAATAATATATCTCTGTAGTTCAGAGACACAGGGAGGAGGTCTGTCAGGGTGGATTAAAAAGCATGTCATTCAAATACATAGTGTATGTACCACAAACCAGATTTTCCAAGGAAAAACAGCAGAGTTCATGAACAGTATGTCATGAAACTGGTATTTTGAAACAAGCCCAGAAAATTGGAAGAGTGACATGGTTTTCAGCATTTTAAGTAATTGAAAATTAACACCAAGAATATGTACCAAACTAGTGTTTCTGTGACTTTCTGAGAAACTTGAAAGACATATTCTGCCTGAAAGGAACAGAAAAAATGTAGAAGTTAATACAACAAAAGCTTTTTAGGTGTTTCCTGTTGCTAGTCACACCAGTGAAGCAGTACTTTCAGCATTAATGCATATAACTGCCCAGGGAATAAAGAACAGAAAAAGCTATTTCAATAATTTTTATGCAAATATATATAATGTTAAGCATAAATGAGATCTGGAAAATATTCTCCTATTACTAAATCAGCAGTATGCCTGTTTCTATTATCTCTGTTATGGTCATGTACAAATGCTTTAATCAAGGATAAATGTCTGATTCCCTGAAGCACTATAAATCCATCAGAAGTAAAAAATGAGCTGTTTAACTGATTAAGTACCTGTAGGCATAACTATTGTCAAATTTAAAGCAACTTAATACATGATATTTTAATCACAATTAAAATCAATTTTGTGCAAGCACACACAAATCATGTCTATTCTTACAGAAAGAAACTCAGATTTCAGGCACTACTTGATGCAAGATACCCAAGTTAATGAACCTGTACTAATATATCCAATATCTTTAAATGAATCTGTATGTCTGTCTGTGTATGCCTGTAGAAAATAATAACATAATTGAAGAGACATGGATGATGCCCTGTCAAACAGTCAAATCTGCAAAGACACTAATAGATCAATGAATGAACACTTGCATAACAAAGAAAGCCTAGACGGTGGAAATTATTAGGCAGGGTCTAAAAATGTACATCAGACAGAACGGTGGTTATGTTTAGCCTGGAGGGCCAAAGTACGATGGAGGGGGGGAAGACTGGAAAACAAATCTGGTAAAGAAAAGGTATTGAATATAGATAGAGTAGAGGAAGTAAAACTGCTTCTAGAGAAATGACTGCAGATCGATAAAACCTCTGAAAAAAAATTAAAAACCCTAATAACAGCCTTGAAAGCAATTGCAAGGTGTTAAAATAGGTACTAGGTCATAGTATTGTTAAGGTTGGAAAAGACGTCTAAAATGGTCAAGTCCAACCATTAACCCAGCACCACCATGTTCACCACTAAACCGTCTCTCCAAGTGTCACATCCACATGCCTTTTGAACGCTTTCAGGGATGGTGGTTCCACCACTTCCCTGGACAGCCTGTTCCCATGTTTGATCACGCTTTCAGTGAAGATTTTTTTCCTAATATCTAATCTAAACCTCCTCTGGTATAACCTGAGGCTGTTTTCTGTCATCCTGTCACTCTTTACCTGAAAGAAGAGACTGGCAACTGGAAGGTATTGGAATTCTCATTCCTTTGGTGTGCTCTCCATCCTCCTGATGAATTAGTAAAGTCCAGCTCATGTAGAGGTTTTGTGTGTGGTTTAGGTTGAGATCGTATTGCATAGTTTTAAACTATTTATTTGCCATCTCTTCATTTATTTAGGGAGCGGAAACAATGCCGTGTTAGATGACATATTTGATACAGTAAATAGAAAACAGATAATGAGAAAAGTCTGCAAGAGAAACAGATATACTACGATGAGTTAATGACCTTATATTTATGCTTATTGTGATATTAATTAGGTTTTGGAGAAAGTGTTTAAAAAAAGATAGGATTTGTCCACAAACAAGAGTTAAATACTAAATATGAGACCCTATGCATATCCTTTAGTTTTGTTGATCTGTTTGATGACTGAAAAACCAACCAAATAAATTGAGTGATGAAATACTGCGTCACTACAACAAAATGTGTACCTAGCCTTGTAGACACAGCACCTATGCTAACATAACCATAAATCAGCATTAACCTTATTTAATTGATCTGAAAGTAGGAGGTAAAAACAAAGTTTAGCAAATTTCTAAAATTGGCACTGTACATTGTACATTGTTGTATGAGGTAGGTCAGGGAAGTCTAGGGAGAAACAGAAAAGCTGCATCATCAACTCAGAAATGCTTTTAAAGCTTCTTTGGTGGTAGAAAAGAGCCAAATCGAAAGCTGTAATAAAATTTGACTTTGTGCCATATTAATTTTGTGTATGACAAATACTCAAAGTCTTCCATAAGCAGTGTGATATTGTAGAAGGACAAGACAATGACACAAGTCATGTAGAAAAACATGAACCATAATTTTTAGGAGACTTGTTGTATAAAAGTAAAGAAACTCAGTAAGTATGTGCAAATGATATTATGGTTTTCTGACTTTAAGATTCAAGGAAGAAATTCCTCCAGGTTACTTTGTAATTATGTAACAAAATACAATATAATACTTTATTGGATTTAATTTTAATTTTTTATCTGAACCAGTTTTGCAAAATTCCCAATGTTCATAATTTACAATGAAATTAACCTTTGAAAATATTTTTAAAAAAGCTGAAATGTCGGATTTGCAATTTTTATTTTTCTTCAAATAGCAGTATATATTCTACAATGAGACTGAACTTTTTAATTGCTAATATGTTTCCTAGCCTTTGAAGAAATTAAATAATAAGCCTCTGAATTAACTTAAATAAAAGCCCTCTGAAAGCTACTAAATCCGTTCTGATGTTTTGAATTGGAAAAAGAAAAATAAATTTTCAAATGTTCTCAGTAAAAGTTATAAATACATTTTGATTCAGAGGTCTTGAAGTGTTTAATTCTGTATAAATTCATTATGTTACTTTCAAATAATTAAGATATACTGTATTATGTATCATCAACTTGTCAAAATGCTAGTTATAACAAAATGAAAATGATTTAACTAATCAAACCAGCAATCATCATGATTATTAATTGAAATTATATGTTTTAACTGTATTTAGAATATTTAAGTGTTCTAGGTCATATGATTAAAAGCTAATTACAGGAAACACAGCTGCCCAGCACAGATCATGGGAATAGTGCAGATAGAGGAGCACAAATGACCTGATAGGTAAAATGACGTTGTAGGACCAGCTTCTTCAAAGGCCACCAGAGAAAACTAACTAGGTAATTAAACCCGGTGGAAACCCCACCAGGATCAGCCAGTCAATCTCCCTCTCTTCATAATGCTATCCAGGCTATTGGAGTGATTGTCTGAGTGGGTATGAGTCTTACTATTGATGCAGGAGGAAGAGTATTTTGGGATTGTGTAAAGCTTCCGATATGGATTAAAGGGGTTATGGGGATAAGTAAGATTTGTCATGGGATGCTGGACTGGGCTGGCTGGTCTGTGGTTAGTTATATCCGCAGCAACCCATATGATGCTGTGTTTTGGACTTGTGACTAAAAAAAAGCATCGCTAACACACTGAAGTTTTGGCTGCTGCTGAGCAGTGCTTGCACAGCTTTAAGGTTTTCTCTTTTTCTTATCCACCGTCAGCCTTCAATACTGAGCAGCCAGAAGAACTGGATCGAGTTGTCCTTGATGCTCAAGTTTGTGTGAGTGTGGTGTCTGGTGTTGTGGGTGCCCTCAAAGGCATTGTTTTCTCTCTGCGTTGATTCATGCAGCAAGCTGAGTTAGCAGCGTGTGTGTATCAGGAACACGTGTTCAGCCTTGACACTGCTGGACCTGGGGACATGGGATCACAGCAGCCTCATGTCCGTGGGGCTGGAATACAAGGGGGCCACCTGAAGTCCACCAGATGTGGTATCCTTTAACTACATAAGGTCCATTCTCTTAATTGAGGTGCCCATAACAGGGGAAACTACTGAATTTCTGAAAACCTAACTGTACAACTTCTTACCTCAGTGTCTTCAGTGCTCTTGTGTATTCTAGAAATGGAACACCATCCTTCTACAGTCTTCTCTCCTGAACTTTATTTCCTTATTTAGGTAACTCGCAGATAATACAGACTCCTCTCTAACCTATACAGAAAGTTCCTTTCAGTATCAGCTAACGTGGTAACTAAAGATTTCGTCTCAGCTAGGAAAAAAATGTTTTATTACTCCCTTGAATTAACCGGTTTTTAGAGGTTTTCAGTAGTCTGCTTCTCCTTTGTCTCACATATTTTCCCTTTCTAGTCTCTGAAGCCTCTAAAGAGAAGTGCTTTACTTCAGGTGGAAGGTTTTCTCATTTGTTCATGGATGTTCATCATCCTACCTGAAAATTGTTAGAGATGGCAGACCCAACCAGTGTTAACACCCTTACTGTCATCCTTACTAGAAGATCATCCTTACTACAAGTCCAATGGAGGAATCCAAGACATCACCATGATGGAAATTTGAATAGAACTCTTAATCTCAATATTTAATATAAATGGGGATTTTTTCAACCTATAGAATAGAATCCTGAATTTTATCCTGATACGCATCTTCTCATATCGTATCAATAACTGGAAAGATTTACAAGCGAAAAATACAATCCAAAAAATACATGTATCATTTGAGGGATATGGTACTTTTTAGATGAATTAAATTCTCACGTCAGGAATGATATTAACTGTTTAAACAAGATTGTAACTTCACTGTAAAATTTTGTATATTCTCAGTTAAGTTAATGATTTGTTATCCATTTTTTCTTTAAAAAAGGAAAACAGAAAGGAATATATTAGAATGCAGTAATAAATACCAGTGGAAGCTGGAAGTGTAATTTATGGGAAATTATGGGAAAACTTTCCCTTTTAAAAAGAAAACTACTGAAATACATTCAAACATTTTTAATTTTTCTAAATGGTGTGTAGATTATATACAAGTATTCCATGTTTAGAAGGTTTACTTTTTGTCCTTCAAGCTGTCAGTCATATATATATTTTCCTGAACACCAAAATAGGATGAAAACATTGACTTCTTCCTTATTTTGTTCCAATTTCTTCTATTTTATTGAAGCCCAAAGGTTCAATAACTGCTTTTACACTGAATTTAGTAGTTGACTACCCATAAAATAAATTCAGAGGAATTATACAAGATATTAGTAAAGAGTAGCTGATCCCTCTGGGGTCCTTTTCAAAAGATATGCTGAAATCTGTGGGTGCATTACTTTTCTGAAGGTGAAAATTGACTGTGCTGTACAGTAAGTGAACTTCATGAGGTCATGCTACTCCTGTACCGAGTCTGATTCTGATCTGAGGCTATTTTTCATGGATTTTTCTATGTCAGGAACAAACACAGACAGCTTGTTCAGTGGTGGAGCTGAAAGATACACATTTTTTTTTCATCCTTTGGGACAGCTGAGTGTTAAAGGTTGCTTTTCTATTCTACACCAAAGTCCTATTGTAAAAGTATCAGGAAGGTTATAAGTTGTGTTCAAAAGGATTGTTGAAGTACTTTTGCTATATCTTTTAATCCGTATATCAAGGAAAAATTTTGAACTATTTATAAAAGACACTGTTTGGACTATTTATTAAGGTCACCAATTTGTGTTTAGGCTGTATGACCATAGGTCTTACCTTTTGGAGATTTTTCTTTTTCTCATGTTCAGAAAAAGTGCGCAAAACAAGTCTCTGAAAGAAAACAAACCCAAAGTATCTATTGACTTCAACGAGTTGAGTCAAAATGAATACAGAAGAGAAAAAAGGAAATTACAGAGGGGGAGACATTCACTAACGTATTAATAATCTTTCAGGCAACAAAAAAACACATTATGATATGATAAATAATAAAATAAAAGAAAGATGTTGCAAAACTTGAAAAAGAGAAACTGATATGAATGTTCAAGTATTTGCTCCTCTACAACCAAATAGGCTTGAAGTCATTCAGGTATCTACAAGAAGGCACTTACCTGCCTTTGCTACTCAGAGTACCACTGCAGCCACAGTGTGGCAAAAAAAAATCCCCACTGAATGGTAGTGGCACCACTAATTGGTGGTCCTTCATCTTAAACCTTTTTGTTTTGTTTTGTTTTAGTTTTTTTTTAAATATGTTGACGCTTGTACCTTCAAGACTATAATTAAAACTCATTATTTTTAACCGAATTATAACCCTACAAAATTTACTGATAAATTTAACAAACACTGAAATGTCTGTCCTGTTGGTAACCATTTTACTATCATTTGTTGTTCTAAATGGTCCAAAATTAAACATGGAAATATTCACATGACTGAAAAGAACTGAGAAATTCAGAAATAAACAACAATAAATGAATACACGCAAAAAAAAAAAAAAAAAA
>VXAY01004948.1:135432-200948 GCA_013399855.1 Oxyruncus cristatus
AAAAAAAAAAAAAAAAAAAGTTAAAATCTTTCACTTTGGGTCAATTCAGGATTAAACTATAGTTTTCTATACTGCCCCGAGAATCATCATTTAGGGAATGGGTCTTCTGTTCTCTAATGTCTTCAGTCCTTTTCAAGACTCACTATGATTATCCATTTCAAGACTCACTACGCTGCTTTATGAGAAAAAAACCAACATGTAAATGGTAATTTAGAAGAAAATGTCATCCCAAAAAGCTCATGAGAAAATTGGTTCAAGCTACAATTTTCAAGAGACTGTCATAAAAGAGAGTACTATTTATTACTAAATGGTTTAAAACTGAAAATTTATGATCAGTTCAATAAATGGAAATACTTCATACCCATCTATTTTCAGATACAAGGAAGTGGTTTAGAGAAAAAGTACTGAATTTCTTTTTTACACAAGAAATATTTCCTATTAAGAAATCATTTAAGACAACATTCCCAGATTGCTCTGGGGGATATCAGTTGTATGTTATGTACTTTGGTTTACCACTATATTTTTTGTGTGCACTAGCATGTTTTCAGAAGGGTCTATGAGATACTCTGGCATCTAGCACAATTTTTCAAATTGCCTTTTTTTTTTCTTTCTTGCTGAAAAACTCTTATTCATAAGCCGTTTTTTTTAAAAAAAAATCATATTAATCTGTAAAGTTGTGCAATCATATCGGTCTTCTTATTTCAGAGAAGCTTTCAGTAACTCGGGGTTACTGTTTCTAGATTATTTGGTGCTTGAGAAACTAAAGGCAGAGGAGGCCAAGAGTAATAGCAACAAGTTAGGAGATAATACCACAGGGGAATCAAAATCAAATTAAATATGTTGAGTACACGCCTTGGGCACAATCTGAAGATTCTAAGTCAACTAAAACTCCGGTCACATGTAAATCTACTTCCCTGATGTATCTACAAATTAAAAATGGCTTGTTCTATAAATTACACTAATTGTTTCCTCAGGGAGGATATTGATGCATATGCGAGATGTATCTGTGGGCAGACATTTTCTTTAATGGGAGAGACTTCAAGGAAACCATTCTCCTTTTCTGGCTATAGCTATTTATTATCACCAAAATATAGTTCTGGTAACCTACCCTACCAAGTTTTGTTTTAAGTAATACAGGTTTCGGTTTGATTTATGCATTTTTCCAGGGTACAGCACAAGTAGTAAAACCATGCACATAGTGAATTCTCTACTAAACATCTAAGACAATTTCACAGGGCTTTTGCTCTAGGAAAGAATGTAAAGCATGGCCAGGACAAGATGAAGTGCCATTAGATTTCAGCTGAAATATTTGTAGTCTGTAATCAGTGAAATAATTTAGTTTCCCTGAAACACTGAGAAATGTGGATAGTTCCCTACAACCACGAGCCCACCCTGTTTTCTCTTTCTTAAAAAAGGCTATACTAGCATTAACAGTGTATGAATGTATGTTTTCAAGAAAAATTAAAACTTTTTTTTTTTAAGTTTTCTTCTGTTTTTCTGTTACTTATGTGGTCAGAGGATAACACCCAGGTGGTCTCTTCCAGTTCTAGCCTCATGTGAGGTTGTGATGGCTCCAGGTCCAGCCAGTGGCAAGGCTGAACATGTATTCCTGACAGCACACACAAACTGCTAACACAACTTGCCACACAGACCAGAGGAGAGAAAACTGGATATTTGCTCAATGGCATATGTTCTGTCTCAATGCCTCACAAATTTTAGGACAGGTAGTGAAAATACAAGGCCTGCTATATCATCAAAGACAGCCGTGGACTTAGGCTGATGTTTAAATTCTGCACTGTGATTCTTAGTTCTCTGCTTACCTCCTGACTAATCCTTGAGGTCCATGAACTCAAATAATGCCTCAGTTTCCCTTGACATCTGTGTTCCATTGGTGTAAATGACCCTAATATTTCAGGCCTGACTCCATGGCATAGCTCATCGCCTACATGATGTCTAAATCTAATGCACAGCTACAAACTGAATGGGTTAATGCTTATCTATCACAGGAGAGTGGAACTAGTAGTTGCAGTACCTGTAGGATGGAAAGTTTCCATGGAATTCTAAAAATTTATTTTAAACTACTGACATCTCAATGACTACAGCTTTCACTCAGGACCACAAAACCAAGGCTGAGTTTTCCTCTTTCCCTGGGGATGTGAGTTCAAATCACCTGGCTCCATGATTTGGACAAAAACTCCACCTGTTGAGGCCATGTAATTGTGAAGAAAAGTTGGGCCAGAGGACAAACAGTTATGCATTTTTTAGTACCTATGGCAATCTCCTGGACTCTGATAAACCAAACTAGGGAGATCAAACCACACCAGCTCTAATATGAGTTATAAATTTTTCTATGTCTCTTTTCTTTCTCTTATTCATGTCCTGAAAGCTAAGAACAGCACATTATCTTTTTCAAAGAAAATTTATAGACCTTTGTCTTACAGAGAAGTTTCTGCAGACATTCCTCAAAGGAAGTATTCACCTTTGTGAAATAATGCACCCCAGTTCTAAAGAGAAGAGGTGTATGAGTTTATTTCAGCTTTTCTATCTCTAGGCACTCAATACCTAGCTTGTCCAGCATTTAACTTTCTTCAGACATCATTCTAAGGGTCTTTGTCCTCAACATGCTAGTCTGGGTTCTACTTGAAGAAGAAGGAAATTCAAAATTATGTTTTAAGTGTTGGTATTGTGGTACACATACTTTTTTTCAGACTAGAGCCCTTCGATCTTTTATTACATAGAGAATGTTCTAGTCTGAGACATTAGTCAATTCATTTTTGTTATAAAGAGGAGTGAACAAAGAAAAGTGAAAATTATATGGGTTTATTTATTGTTTCATCAATAGTTCATGACATTGCAGCGAATTTCCTTCATTTTGAAAAGTTACTTCATGATATTCTGAGCACTTTGAAGTGGAAATGCTGAAGACCTATGAGATACAGTGTATCAACTGAAAGGATTTAAAACACTTGGTTGTTTTCAAATGAAAAATACAAGATAAATGTAAGATCCCTGAAAATCTGAGGGAATCTAATTAATTTTTCATTTCAGCATACGCTTATTCAACTGCAAGGATTTTCCATTAACTCTTCATGCTGTGAGTAATTAAAAACAGCTGTGAAAGAAAGATAATGTTCCACATTTTTTACTTCCTTTACTGTTATCAAGCCTTGACGAAAGACTATCATCATTAAATATGATTGAATGCCTCAATACAGATTCATGTGTGTGGTTAAGAGAGTGTCAAGTTCTGTCATTGATAATTGTGTGGGTATAAAGTCAAGAAGACTAGAAAGGGATGTTTTGTATTTCAGATTTGCAGATGCAATCTGCAAATTATTGCACCATGGGACACCTGTGTTTCATAGAGGGCTATTGGTGACTAATTCTTTTAAGACTTGAGGTCTCACAAAATATTGAGGAAGATCTTTCAGATGCAGAGTTTTTTTCATCTAACATAGGAAGCATAACTTGAAGAAGGGAAACAGCCAAGAGAAAGAATTAGATAAAATACTTCGTCTTCATTTCTGTTTTGTGAAATGCACATGTATTAACATGAAAATGACCACGAGATTATATAAACAGACTTGAACAGAACAGAACTCAGAATCCCTTTTTTCAGAGAAAAAAAAAAATCTCTAAAAAAAAGAACAGAACAGGCTAGGAATTAGCAAGAAGCTTTACTCGCAGACTTTTTTTCCCTGGTAATACCTGGGGGTCTTTAAATCTATTTTTGGCAGCATTTGGTACTAGTTCATTTTTAGAAACAGCATACTAGGGTGGGTATTAACAGTTGATGGGGGTGATGTCTTTAGCACTTAGGAGCCATCACAATGGAATGAAAATTCAGATCTGTTTGTTTGGACAATTATTATTTTCTCCTAAAAAATATTCTTTGCAGTTGTCTGACATGGGTTTCCTGTTTGAGATCTGAAACTAATGTATGAGAGTGTATAAATAAGATTATCTAGATTTTTACACTCAGAGAAACTCAGGCACTATGTGGGTAAATGTCCTGCTTAGCTTATGCCAGATTTGAGAAATAAACCAGCATTTTTCAACTGCTAGTTTCAGAAGAAAATATTACCTTCTGTATTTGTTATCTCTTTGGGAATTTTGGAAGTCATGATTTTTTGACTCTTTTAATATTTATTCAGTTTTTGTTATAGTAATTAAGTAGGTGCAATAGCCTAGGTTCCTATTTGCAGGCAGAGGTAAATTACTAGCCCAATAGCCATTTATCCATTTTTTTATGTGTAAATAGTTAGCCCATGGCTATCTCATCTACAGAAGAAATAAGCAGACCTGAGAGAAAGTTTCTGATTAACAGTTACATACTATGTTATTTGAGTGTTCACACATTTTTGAACATAAGATGCTTTAGGAAAAACCTTTAATTTTCATCTTTCTTGGTTAAGGAGTTAACTTGTTTTAAATCATAGCATATGTAATTCTGCCCATAAGACAAATAAAACCACTGCAATGTTTGCAAATACTTTTGGGAATTAAGGTTGTGATAAAGTTTAGTGGTTTTCCAGGTTATATTCTCAAAGTCTACTTGCTAAAGAAAGAATAATACATAATTCTTTCAAATATTTTAAAAACCCGTAAGTTAGAGGAAGGAACCAAAAATGTTTAAGTTCTATAATGTTTCACACTGCTAGCAGACTGTAAAGCTTTTCTTTAACCAAGATGTTAAAATACATACTATCAAAGCAGTTAGATAATTGTGAAACCTTAGAACAGAAGAATCATGCACCGCAGTGTGGAATTCAGGAGAAATGAAGAGGGGAAACAGAAAAAGAGAGAGTGTGGAGACTCGATATGTCAGTGCACGTGAGCAATTAAATAGGTGAAACAAAAAAAAGTACTGAAGCATCAGTACGCTTCACTTTAGACAGAAAAAGAGACATATTATTACTGTAGGATACAGTATTTGGGCAATGCTCTTTTCCATCCTCAATGGAAATGAGGATGCTCTTTTCAATCCTCAGCCACATTTAAATGACTCTATCACTTTGCTCGACCTGGGGGATCATCTTCCACTGAAGTGTTTTCTCGCTCACTTTCTCTGACTCCAAAGATTACCTTTTTCTCAGATGGAAGCTGAGATACTTTGTCATTCCCTTGAAGTCCTCATTTTTTGTCCAGGATGGCCAGTGCCTTAGGAGTAGTAAAAAGTAGTAGCAAAAATTTTCTGTATACAGGGCTACATCAACATAAACATGAGCAGCAGAGCAATAGAGGTGAAACCCCACCTGAAGCACTGTATCCAGCTCTGGTTTCCTCAGCACAGGAAAGCTGTGGACCTGTTGGAGGGAGTCCAGGAGAGGGCCATGAAGATTGTCACAGAATCACAGAATTGTTTGGGTTTGAAGGCACCTTAAAAACCATCTATTGCCAATCCCCCTGATGTAGGCAGGGGCATCTTCCACTAGACCAGATTGCTCAGAGCTCCATTCAACATGGCCTTAAATGCTTCCAGGGATGGGGCATCCACAACTTCCATGGGCAATCTGTTCCAGAGCCTCACCACCCTGACAGTGATGAATTTCTTCCTATTATCCAACCTAAATCTCCTCTCAGCTTAAAGCCATTACCCCTTGTCCTATCACTATGTGCCTTTGTAAAAAGTCCCTCTCCATCCATCTTGTAGGCTCTCTTAAGGTAATGGAAGGCCACAGTTAAGGTCATCCTGGGGCATTCTCTTCTCTAGGTTGAACAATCCTAACTCTCAGCTTTTCCTCATAGGAAAGGTGCTCCATCCTTCTAACCATCTTGGTGACCATCCTCTGGACTTGCTCCAACAGGTCTATGTCCTTCCAGTGCTGGGGACCACAGAGTTGGGTGCAGTACTTTGAGTAGGATGTCATCAGTGTGGAGCAGAGGGACAGAATCACCTCCCTCAACCTCTTGGCCACACTGCTGTTGATGCAGCTCAGGACACAATTGGCTTTCTGGGCTCTGAGCACATGCTGCTGGCTCATGACCAGCCTCTCATCCATCAGCAGTCCCAAGTCCTTCTCCCCAGGCTGCTCTTGATCTCCTCATCCTTCAGCCTGTGTTGATACCAGAGCAGCACCTTGCACTTGGCTTTGTTAAACCTCATGAGGTTCCCATGGGCCTACTTCTTGAGCTTGTCCAGGGATGATCAGAGGAATGGAACACCTTTCCTATGAGGACAAAACAGAGAGTTGGGACTGTTCAGTCTGGAGTAGAGAAGGCTTAGGGCAGACCTCATAGCAACTTTTCAGTACTTAAAGGGGGTTTATAAGAAAGGTGGGGGCAGACTTTTCAGAAGGGCCTATTGCAAAAGGACAAGAGGTAATGATTTTAAACTGAAAGAGGGTTGATTTATATTAGATGTAAGTAAGAATTTTTTTACAGTACGTGTGGTAAAAATCTGGAACAGGTTACCAGAGGTTATTGCCCTTTTACATTTAATTGTTCACGCTGTTAGTGTCATCAAAATTAATTTGTGTCTCATGGAATGTAGTTTGGTTGAATTCTTTCCTTTTGGATGTATAAATTTGGATCTTTATGTGGAGGTCCTATTAATAACGTATAAATATGAAACACATATTTCCTGAGTTGATTACAGTTCCTTACAAGACAAATTCATGACATGATTTTCACAGATTGCATTTCATAAAAACTAACTGGAATTTGGAGATCTGGTTGTAAAGAACAATGCCTTTGGACAGATGTCTTTCTACTTGGTCTGCAAATGACAGCTCAGACTTATAATGTACTAATTACGATATTACAAAAATTTCAGTAGTCTGTCTTGTTTAATTCTTTTGCAATTATATTGGAACACTTAAATGTAAAACACAAGTTAGCAAAATGGAAAACATAAGTTTGGTATAATGAAAGATTCAAGAATTATTTAAAAAATAGAGAGGCAAGGGCTGTGGTCTACATTTTTAAATGAGACCATATTCTTATTTAAGTGATGTCTCAGGAGCAGTTTAGGACACATAAAAGATTTTGATTTTTTGGGATGTAGATTACTGCATTTTCAATGTTACACATAATTGATCAATGTAAAATTTATAATTGCTTCTGTAAATTAGGGCTTCTGTACCGAAAATTAAAACAAAGACGATAGAAATCTTCAAAATATTGTCTAGCCATGCAAAAGATTCATAGCACTAGACAGGTTTTAGTCTTTAAGATTTGGCTGCAACATGCTGTGGGTCTCTTGGAGTCAGCATGGAGTACTTTTCTTGCCAGGGAAAAGCATGTATGGATGAGGGCTTTTATGCATCAGATCTCATTCTGATATGGAATTAAAATATGCCTGGATCACTTACAGGGGCATAGGTACTAAAATGTTCTTATGGACTGTGTACTCTAAATATAGCTCATCTGTCCTAAAAGGAGCCACTTCACCAATCTGCACTTCCATCTGTTTGATGGGGCCTCATTCCACATTTGAATGCAGAAGAAATTTTTTGGGACTTTCTCTCTCCCAGTTGAGTCTGATAAAATGTTGAGAGGTATTCCTTTCTTCATCTATCTATGCAAGGTTAGAGTTTAAGTGTGCAACAAGTTGATAATAGATCCATGGTGACTGAGAAAAAAGACCTATTGACCACTTTAAGAACACTGCTTCCTTGTCTATATTACTTGTAGCACTTTATTTAATGGAAAGAACATTAAATTTCCTCTAGTATACTGCTAGAGTATCAGTTAAAGAATCTTAAGTGTCCTTAAATGCCAATTGATGAAACTGCTTGGAAGTGAGTTTGGTTATTTTAACTTCATCATGTCTATTCCAAACTCATTTCTTTGAGCATGGAATAAAGATTTCACAGCTGATCTGCACTTTGTTTAAGTGGTGGTGTGTTTGTCTTAAAAATATAATGTTGTACCTTTATTCTATCTACTCATATATTCATATGGGTTCTTTATTTAACAACATCCCTGACATTAGAGGAGGAAATTATGCTATTTAAGAAAGAAAAAGAATGATACAGACAGGATGCTCTAAGTATGTGGCTTAAAAAAATTATATGGATAGGAATACTCTACTAATTAGAAAGCCCTTGGGAATGTTCAGCCAGTGAAATCCAATGATTGACTACGTGTTGCTACCCTGCTAGATTTAAATAGATATTGACTCATCACAACAGTGGTCATAGCAACAGATCATTCCATTTAGAGGGGAGAGGGATGTAGAGCAATACTGTGCTTGAAATACGTTTATACTTAAACAAACACAGACACACAGAGAGATAGAGACATCAGCATCTCAAACATGCTTTTCAAGAGCCATATAATCATTTTACAACCTGTTAGGAACTTTGCCCTCAGCAGTACTTGGAGTCTACTCACTCAAAGGTATAAAATGAGAATTGAACCACTCAGTTTTGCTGCAGCATCTCATATCCTGACTTTGTTCTGCTCAACAAACAATCTTTAAATCAATTGTAGATTAATCATCAAAGAAAGTGCATTAAAAAATATGAGAGTAGGTTAATACAGTTTATATTGATTTTAAATATATGATTTTTTAAAAAGTGAAATCTGAACTTGTACACACAAAATGACTTCTGATTTACCTTTATATTTTGTTTAATCAGAGGGGCTTGTAAGGGTTATAAAAAGTAACATACCAACATACCACTCACACAGTGATATTTTATACACTCACCACCACAACAATGCCATGCCCTCATCACTGATGAGTTCCTGAGGATAAATTGGCTCCAGAACCAATTTTTTTGAAGATGACACAGTAGTGAAACCACACTCATGTTATTGGAATAATCCTAGAGGAAGCTCTTATGGTTCATCTAGTTCAGATACTTAGTCCCCTTTAACATCTGAAAAAATTTGCAACTTTTTTATTCTTATGATAATAATATTAGTGAAAATTTTAATAATTTATAATAACCCCTTTTTACATGTAGTGGTGTAAGAACATGGAAAAAAGAATTGGCCAAAGACAAAGTCAGCATTTTCTCTATCATAGTTCTGTACTTGAAAAGTTGGATTATTTTTTTATCTGAAGTGCTGCAGGAAAACATGGGTGTAAAGTTTTTATAAGAACATAACACCTTTTCCCACTCAGTAAATGGGCTTTGCTTCAATTGGAGTGATCATAGCAAGGTTTAAAATTGTTGTCCAGAATTCTTAGTCATTCTTATAGAAGAATTGCCCTATCTTATTAAAATTAAGAAAAAAGATGTGTCAAAAACATACTCAGAATGTTTATCTTTTCAGACAGAAAATACATGGTATTATAGGCCAAACTTTGATCCAACGAGAGCAAATTGCTCATTGATTTAAACTGATTTCAAAAGAAACATAGAAGTCCATTGATCTTTGGCAGATTATGAAAAAGGTGGATCTAGTTTTGCGTGTTAAAAAAAAAAAAAAAAACAAACCCAAGAGGGACCAGAGAAGAATGTGTTAAAAACTCTGCTAACCATTTCTTGTGACTTAGAAATATTCTAGTTTTTGTTGAAGCAAGTTGTTAATTATTACATACAATGGTTCACAAGCTTGGCAGACCAGGAGAGAAGACATGCATGCCTTTTGGTTTCTACCCTTTAAAGGAGATAGGGCTGTCACGACATCATCATAGGAGGAGGAAAAAAAATAGCTGCCAATCTCTCTACTCTCAATAGTTTCCTTACTAGTTATTCAGTATGGATAAGGACAGCTGACTGCAGGGTTCATGTCTCTGACATACAGAAAAAATTACTGTGGTGTTTTGTTCTTATTAACAGCCTGAAAGAGATGCTTCCCCTCAAACCCTGCGAATCTGTCTATCACAGAATTCACTTCCTCAGAGATAGAGTTCAGAAATTCCCTCAGAGGGGAATGCCTGTTGAATAAAAAGGTGTCACTTCTCACAATAGATGCCTTAGTGATTCTATAAAAATTTGAGACTGTATAGCTTAGTCACGTGTAGCTTAAATATATATATGTAAATGACTTCAACATACAGCAAGAACATAAAATATCTAGAATGATAATTTATTGTGCACACATAAAAAAGTTTACATAAAGCTTATTAATGACTACTGCTGCTCATCTCTAAAAGATAAATTTTTTCTTATGCATTTTTTAGTATACATTCCCATATGTTTTTATATCTGAGCTTACCTTATCACAATTTTTTAAATCTTTAGCAATGAACCGTGATTAGAAGAATGAGAAGCTTTTGGAAACAGGTGCTGACAAGTATGAAAACCACTTTAAGTCATTAATTATTTATATGAAGATGTTTGGCATATATTTATAATCTCATGCTATTGATAGAAACAAGCACAACAGAAAGCAATTGCTCCAATCTGATGATAGAAGATGTTGCATGATTACACTGTGTAAACTTACACTAGAGGAACTGGTAAACAGCAATAGCATTAACAACAGAAATCTCTAAAGTCCCCTTGACATTCAGATCAACAGCTTCCAGAGTTGTCTCAAAGGCAACTTGGAAACAATGCTTACACAAGGGAGTTCAAAGAATCACTTTCTGTCCCTGTATAGATCCTGTTCATTTAAAGGCAAGTTTCAAACCCAGTATCCAGGAAAAGGGTACACTTCTACTTTTAATAGTTTAACCTTCTTTCCGATGTCACCAGTATTGAAGACTACAATGCTGCCAAGCATACTAACAGTCTACACAGTGCTACACATTATTATCGTAATAATGGTAAGCATAATAATGCTAAGTCTTTTTATGAATTATTTCTTTTAAAATTTATCTTAAAAATTAATTTTTCTGTATTTGTTAAGAACTTAATATTATTCCACAGAATTATTTGGTAAAGTTATGTCCTTTATGTAGGATAGCTCTACCCATTTTCAGTGCTTCTAGTCAGTGAAAACACATAAAAAATACATAAACACATATAGAAATCCCTTAAAAATCTAAATCACCATTTTCCCAAAAATTACAGGGCAAAGGAAGTTTACTTCATGATCTTGGAGTAGATGCACTAACATTTGGTTTGCCACACTGTTGATGTAATAATCCATAAACATAAGTGTTTTTTAAGGACTTGTCTTATGAATACGTCTTGGGAAAATAATACTGAGAAGGTTGCAAGCTTTTTTCTTCTTTCTTCTAAGGACCAAATAATTATTTTCAGAGGCTGATGGGTTCCTATTCTTATGTTCCTATGTAGTCTATTGATAAATGTGCATGTCAGAGTCGAAAAATAACAAATCTCTCACACATCTTTCAACTCTTATGAAAGTGTTTCTCCTACTAACATCTTAGATATTGAGATGGAAAAACAGTCATGGAAAATCCTAATTATCTCAGGACAGAAAGTCTGAACTAGTTCCTCAGATGGCTCTAAATATTAGGATGTGGATTGATCAGGAAAAGATCAGGAAAATGATCAGCAGAAAGAAAAAAAAGCAGTCTGGTACCTTTTTGGCAACTTGTTTTTCTCATTAAGAAAACAGATTGTGGGACTTTGTGTCAGCAGGTTGCACAGATAGATAAACTACAATTGAAGTACAAAGTTGGAGGTCCCAAAAGTATGTCTGAGCTAAGATAACATTTCTTGACTGGTCACTTAAGGAAGCACATAGGTTAGTTTAAAGTTATCCAAGGGAATTCAGTAAGTCTGAAGAGATTTCAATGCAAAAACCTGAAGATACAAAACCAATCACATACTTATCATTCCTGCAAAAAATATGGGATTTTTTGAAAAGATCTATCAATTCTGAAAATAGGTCTTTAACTACTGATTAACTGAGACATAGAGTAAGTGGTGGAAAAGAAATCTTAAGTCAGATAAAGCTTGCAACTACAGGCGTTATAGCATCAAATGGGGAAGAGATATAATGAAGTGGGAAAATAGACTCTAGAATCCTGGACACAGTGATAAGTAAAAATAGGGTTGGTAGAATGTGAGTTGTATTTTTCCACATGTATATTAATTTAGAAGAAATTGTGTTGAACTAAATGGAAATAAAATAAAGATTTTGTGAAATCAGAATTTGTTCGAATCTATGAAATGAAAATAGTAGAAAAATCTAATATTTTTCTCTCAAAGATAAAGCAAAATACAGAACTAAGATAGTAAATATGTTGTATGGGACAGCAGGACCAAGACCAATGGTGTTTTTATGAGCATGTGAAAAAATTAAACAGTACTATAAAAAAGATATTTTCTTTTTCAAGCAATCACTCAAGAAGCATAAAATATATGAGAACTGAGGAGAGTCAGGAAAAACCAGTTGCTTAAATATTCTAAAGTGTTATTTGATAGTAGTTTTTATTAGTAGATTTGTTTCAAAAGATACAAGGAATAGGATGTAAAGTGGCCTTTCACAGTACAGTAGGACAAAGACTGCTCTCTTGGAAATTACACCAAATAACAGTCATCGAGGCTGTAAACTCTCTTTCTTCAAATAAGCACCTCAGACAAGAGTAAAACGAGGAATAAAGATGCAAGTACCGTTACAAAACCTGATATGAAAGAATAATTATTCAAAATATCAGTTGATATTTTGGGACCTCACTCATCAAGAATCATACTGAACAAACTGCAATGACTTGAACCAAGAAGCTGGGCCATTGGTACTTGTATGTTTTCTTCATTGAGGGAGAGACTGTGTATGTTTGAACACCATATGCCCTGACAGAGAATTCCAAAGAGACTTGCAATCTCTATTTCTTGCCAATGAGATCCTGTGGTAGAGCTTTGGATTGTTTTTCAGAAGTGTCTTTCTCTTCTGTTGATTGTCAGATAACAAGTTCGCACCAATCTTTCCAGTCAACTGCTTTAATAAAACAATTGCGACAAAATCTCATTATTCATTCATTTTATCCCAGAAATTATTGCAGAAGTTCTGGTGACATGAGACTATATTTCCCAAAAATATTGGTCTTTCATGGTAGATAGACATCTGCCCAAATTTTTAGGGAAGCAATCGAAATATACAGTCACAAAGGACAATATGTGATGCAGTACTAGGATATGGTCTCAGTAACAGGATGAAGCACCTATTTCATTAGAAATTCTCAAGCATTCCTACACAATGATGATGTATTAGTATCATGAAACATATGTCATTACATTACAAAGTAAGGCATACATATATATCATAATCTAAAACCCTGTAATCTGTAGAGGTATGATGATTCATTTGGTTTGAGAGTAAAGTCATATAAAACTTGATCTGAATCCACAGCCCATCTAAGCACTTGCTTGTTGTAGATTCAAAAATAATCTAGACACAGCCAGTGAACATAATTATCTCCCTAATTTGAATGCTATAAAAACTACAGTGTATTTTCAAATGAGACCAACCTTAATGTGTTAAAAACCCCTAAATTTTCTCTGCTCTTATCTCTAGATTTTAATATTATTCTTTCATTTTTAGAAAAATTGCAACTTATTCAGAATTCAGAGATAAGTATTTGATTTAGCAGTAGTAAATTAGAGTATAGATTAGACATACATGAAGGTAAATACTGATGCCCTTTTATGCATCCCTTCAAGAGACAGATTTAGAAATAACACTTAAAGTACTTAAAATAATCAGAATAAATTAAATGTATGGAAATGTTTATGTCAGAAACTATCAGAAGACAGCTAATCTCTTCGTACAGAGAGGGAATTCTCCTTTCTCATCTCTAGAATGAGACACATGTCATAATCTAGGTAGTCCCAAGGGTCAAACTACAACAGGTCAAGCAGCAGTTGCTGACCACTGCACAATGATAAACCAAGTCACAATCAGCTCAGGCCAAGGCAACCAAAGGCAAGTACTGAGATTTTGCACTGCCAGGTCAGTGTAAAGCCTGGCACCTTCTCCTGGTAATGATGTTTACTGGACTATACATGGAGATGTTAGATATGTTAGTAGTGAGTCAGAGAGCCACAGAATATGGAGTCGGAAGGGAACCATCATCAAGTCCAACTCTTAAGTGAATGGCTCATATGGGGATCAAACCCACAACCTTGGTGTTAGTAGCACCATGTCTTGATCAACTGAGCTAACAGTACTTAAGGCGATTTCAGAGATATCCTCTGACAACAACTGAAGAGCAAATTCATACAGTTGACGGCTTTTTACGCAGTGGTTTTCACAAAAGGGACTATATACCACTTTTTGATTTACCTCTGGTTCAGTCTTTCATAGTTTTTGTTTGAAAACCCTTGCTTAGAGGTGTTTAAATAAAAGCCCCAAACTTTAGAGACTAAGGTAGAATTATTCTGAAAAATTCAAACAAATCAACCAAGTAGTAATTTATACATTTTCCTGATTCTCCACTTAGTTGAATTATGTATGGAGCTATGTGACATGTGCAAGCTTGGCAGACCTCACATTGTCTAGTCACTTTTCAGCAATGAAATTATAAACCCAAAGTATCACTTATTATTCAAGTGTTTAATAATATACCAGTGCTTCAAGCTGATAAAATAATCATATATTAGCCAAGTCAGCTATCAAAAGATCGTGGTACTGTCTCTTTCGTTAGTGGATTGAGGTGAAGGCAACTAATTGATACATAAACCAATCTAAGTCACGGGTTTTATTCAGTTTTTCAGAACATCTGTAATCTGAAAATCCTTTAAAAAAAGCAAATAAAGCAAAGTCTCTGTGAACTAATTTTTTTTTTAAGTTGCTGTTTTGTTTTTTTTGATACAGTGTATGATGCAGTCTCTGGCCTCTCTCCAGGTTTTTACGTGTCTTAGAAATCTAGAAATAACAAGACATCTCTTGATTTTTCAGTGGAATACCTTAATTAAATATTTTTTCAGGTGCAAAAGAAGTAAAAGCAAATCTAAATCAATTTATTCTGTCAAAGAAGAGTTATATAAATGATTCTTCGTTCCCCAGTTTATAAACATAGAAAGCCCCTAGTCTTTTTCAAAGCCTAAAGAAAACAAAACCAAAAATCTTCTATTCAGGAGGACATTAAAAAATTCAGGCTCTTTTTGATTCAAAGAACCATTGAAAGTCCTTAACCCTGGAAATTATTTTACTAGTAATCCCTTAGCATCTGATTTTAATGATTACAACTAGACATAATATCATAGATGTTTTAGATCTTTTTAACAGAAACCAAATACCTTAAACTCTTGCCAGCCATTCTATCTCTATCAGGTAAGCATATGCTATCTCAGTTAGCTACTTTCCTTAAATCACTACCATTATTTCATTGTCAGCTGATTTAAGCCACATGCAACTAGACTATATAGGTCAAAAGAGACTATAACACAGTGGATTGGGGAATCTTAATAAATAGTATAATCAGTGCTAACGTAGAATAATTTTTAATATATCATTCAATATTTACCATAATTAATCTTTATAACGACCTGCAATTTTACAAGTCAGAGATCACTTGCATTCTCAAAAAAGAAAATTTGCTTTTGTTTATGTGGTTTTACTGACTTTAATATGCTGAATAATGACTTCAGTTGTCCACATTCAGTATTGAGGTTAAGTGTGAGAAACTGAAGGTCACAAAAGTTTCAACTTTTAGATTCTGCAAACTCAATCAAAGATATTTAAAATATTCTAGATCTAGGCTCATCAAAACATCAAGATTTAAACAGGTCTGTTAGGAGAGTCTGACTACAGAATATTTTTCTTGTGTTCTCCAGTTTGTGATTTTTTTACACAAAAAGGGATTTAATCAATGAACATGCTTAAGATAGCATAAACAAATGTCTCAAAGATCCCTACAGTTTTCAATCACTCTTCAATCATTTAATTTGTGTGTTGGAAAGATGAAGTGAAAAGCAGCTTCAAGGGAAACCTAACCAAAATAAACAGTCCACATGCAATAAACATAGTGTAACCTCAGAGATTTGTTAACTACCTTACTAGAATTGAAAAAAAATCTAAAATATACATTGAATTAGAACAAATAAAGAGAATAAAGAGGTGATAAAATGCAAGAAAATGAGAACAGCCTTGTTGGTGATGAATCAGAAAAGGCTAAGAGAGGACAGAAGGTTCTGTTACAGATATATTGTCCTGGTGAGTAGAAGAGTTATTAGGTTGGACTTTAAACTATAGGTTCTGCAACTCTGTGCTTATAAAGCACAGAATGTTTCAGAACTGGTTTCTAAAAAAAAATAAATCACACTTAAAAAATTTCAAAATGAGAATAAACACTATGCTTTGAAAAGCTAATATAGCCAGATCTTCTATACTCAAAAGCAGAACTGCTTTCTGTGCCTCAGATTCCCTATCTGTAACATAAACAGTGTTTATCATAATGGGTTTATCTGTATACCACTTAAAAATCTATATAAAAATGCCCAGATATTTCTAGTAAAAGCTTAGTAGACAGCTTCCAAAAAATAAAACCTGAATGTGTAAAAGTTTTTGCAGCAAACGACTTACACTTGTAAATCCCGGAAAAAATACAATTTTTGTCCAGTAGACTATAAAACATCAATGAATTAAGGAAAATCCCTTTCTTATAGACCATCATACTCTTTCTTTGAAGTGAGACTCACATTTGATGGGTTCAATTTTAAAAAATTAATCAAGACTGTGGAATGCACATCCAAAGAGAGTAACAGAAGATGAGGCTATCAACAAGTTGTTCTCTATAAATGAAAATATAACTCAATAGATTAAGAAGGGATTATTATAGAAAATAAAAGTACAAAGATCAGTGTTTACAGAGCCATAGTGCTGTCTACTCTCTTATACGGCTGTGAATCGTGGGTCATCTACCGTCACCACCTGCGTCTCCTAGAACGCTTCCATCAACGCTGCCTCCGCACAATCCTTAACATGCACTGGACAGATTATGTGACCAATACTTCTGTTCTCGAACAAGCAGCAGTCACGAGTATTGAGGCCATGTTACTGAGAACACAGCTGCGTTGGGCAGGGCACGTCTCCAGGATGAAGGACCTCCGCCTCCCTAAGATCATGCTCTATGGTGAACTTGCCACCGGCTGCCGCAAGAGAGGAGCCGGTGAACAAGAAAAGATACAAGGACTCCCTGAAACAACATCTCAGCCTTGGCCATATTGCCCACCACAACTGGTCTACTCTGGCCTCCAACTGGGAGGCCTGGAGACACACCATCTACAACGCTGCTGATGCTTTTGAGAAAGCACGCAGGATCACCCTTGAGGAGAAAAGACAACGCAGAAAGAATCGTGCCTTGCAGAATATACCATCTAAGGAGTCTTTCTGCTGTGCCTTTTGCAACCGGACTTGCCTATCTCGTATTGGCCTTTTTAGCCACCTACGGGCTTGCAACAAACATGGGTAGAGCTCTTCCCAAATCTTCATTCGCGAAGCCTAGCCATGATGATGATTATAGAAGATAACTCCTTGGATTATTGCTAGTAATAATTCTTTTGTCTCAACTCTCAGATTAAAACTTCTCTACTATTGTATCAAAGATGAAGTAGATAGGTGTTAAGTAACTTTCAAGGAACCATCTGCATGTTTTTGGAAAAATCATCAATAAAGATAGAGTATGTGGAGGGCACAGGACAGGAAGAGAGAAAGGGCAGTGGACCTAGTGCTGAGGGTAAACAGTGGGAGACAACTGCATCCAGGAACCAGGAAGCCCAGGAATTTGCCTGCTGAGTTTAACTGGTCTAATATCTTTTTTACATGTTACCTAGTGAGTGTGTCATATCCAGCAAATTGCTAGGGACAATCTTTTATGCAGGTTGGACACAACAATCTGAAAGGTTCTTTGTTACTTAGAATCAAGGATGAACTTGGCAGATGCATAATAGTTGATGAAAGCCTTTGCTGAAGGGACCATGAGACAGTAGAGATTTAATATCCTTGGGAAAGTGAAACAAGAGACTCAAGGACAGCAGACGTTGGCATTATCAGGGAACTGATAGGCAGGAAGCCATGGGATGCTAAGGGGCAGGAGGAAGGGGTTGAAACAGACAGTTGATTTCTAGGACAACCTTCACAAAGCACTCTCTAATGGTCTATTGCAACGTGTAAGAAGCTGAATAGGCATGGAGGGTGGCCAAACTGGTTAAATAAGGAATTGCTGACTGAACTAAAAAATAAAAATATCCTATATGGAAGGTGGAAAAGGAGACAGGCTACCAATGTGAAATGCAGAAGCATCACCTCTGTTTGCAGCACTGGACATAAAAATGGCAGGGGTATGAAAGGCAGCTGCAAATTTTCTTATATATCCAATGAATTTATATAATGTTCAGATATGCCCCTCAAATCTTTACTCTAAATGTCATGCGACATTGCTAAAATTTGGACAAAGACTAATTTTCATCATTTGAAGAACATTTGGGGGGCTGACTGTGCAGGCAGAACCAAAGCTGGATCAGCGTGATCAAAGACTAATGTCTAACTCCAAGTTAATTGTGTTGGTTACATATTTTGAAAGTATAATGAGGAAAAAAGGTACTATGTACTACTATCAAATGAAGTTTGATCACAAGTTACTGAATCACACCATAGGATTTGGAAAGATCAAGTGATTTTTTTTATAAACAAAGCATGCATATTTTTTATATAGGCAAGGATCATACAGCAATTTAGATAAATCTAAGTCTGGGAAAACTGCAGCTGAATCCATAAGAGAGAAAGGAAAATTGATAACTTGACAATCTGTGATACTCTTCTGAAAATGTTTTAATATAGTACTGCCCCAACCTATCTGAACCTATCTCTCTGCCAGAGGTTGCCCTGTAGAGACAGCAGAGAACAGACTGCATGTTCTTACAGTTGCTTTGGTTCACAGTCTGGCTGTGAGACTCAAACTCCTAATAAAAGGAACTGTTATTAATATATCAAAGTGCAGCAGCTGACAAGCAACCTGTTCTGCTTAGCTACTGAGATGGTGGTGATCTCTGGCAAAAGGACAAGGAAGCTGCTTCAGCTAAATCCATGGTGGTGCATCTGACAGAACTTTAAATTAGTATTTCCCACCTCAAACTGGAAAAAAATTGAGTTTTTCTCTCTTCCAATTGTGCTCTTGACTGTCTTTTTTCACATTTGTCTTCAGCAAAATTTTAAAGGAAAAGTGAAACTTAATTGAGAGAATGATTTTTTAACTACTACCAGCATTAAATACATTTTCAATCTAATTGTTTGTGCCTGTCTTTTTAAACTTACGTAATGTTAAACTTGGTGTCTTTTTAATGTTTCATCTCCAAAGTTGTTGCTACAGGTTTTGAAATAGTAGTTAACTGCATTTTGGAATTTAGATGAGCTGCGACCTATTTTATTTTTTTTTCTTTCCTTGCCAAAAGCACCCTCTTTCAAAACAAGCTGTATCAAATCAAAGATTTGATGAAATTTTTTAGGGAAAAGTGTTCACTTCTATTCCATTAATAGAAGTGCAGTACTGTAGTACATGATAATGAAAACACAGAAAATCACGTGAGACTGATTTGTGAATTTGCTGAGTATTTTCCCCATGTACACGATGATCAGTTTTATGATACAAAAGATTATCACTCCCATGTTCCTGTTAGAAGACTTCTTAACCACTGTGGAGAGGTGCTATTTTTGTCCACCAAATGTAGACTTTGTGGGTACAATTCAGCAATAAAAATGGCATTTCTGTTTATTCATTTAAAACAACAAAAATTCATAGGTGACACTTTCATTTGTAAGAAATCACTCCTAATTGGGCACTGCCTTTGAAGCAGAATAATCTGGCAATAGTGATGAATTTACATACTCTTACAGATCAGCAGATATTAGTGCATATTTTGAAACAGTTCTATGCTGCATTGGCTCACTGACCGAATTAATGTACCAATTGAAAGGAAGGTAGGTAAGCACAATGGTGTCCAGGAGCTCAAGTTTTCCTCCAGGATTCCTACTGGCAATTTCTTGTAGCAATTTACTCTGCATCACTTTGGTAACTACAGATATGAGTTAATAAGTGTTCTTTTATTCTCCCTTCCTGTCTCCTCTGTTCAGATTGTAATCTCTTTAGGAGAGCAATGTTTTCATATTGATCTGTGCTCACTGTGATCTATCTATCTATCTATCTATCTATCTATCTATCTATCTATCTATCTATACACACTAGTCCAAGAACTGTGCTTATTTCAGAGTAGAATAAAGGGGAAGAAACAGATTTATTTAGATTCTGGAAAGGTATAAGGATTTGATGAATTAAGTGCAAATGTAATATATTAATGAATTTGAAATACAGTTATAAGCACCTCCCATACGAATTAATGATTTTCAAATAGAACTCCTAGTAAGAGAACACACTTTTAGTGAATATTTTTCCCAAAAATAGTTATCAACAATAACAGAAAGTAGAATAAACAAACAAATGAGATAATAAAATGGTACCTCAATTAATGAAGTAAAAACACTCAAGAAAAAAAACAGATTTTTGCAAAGACAAGACATTCCTGCTTTCAAATGCATTTTAAATGTTCAATATAGTTGTATGTAAGCTTTGAATTGAGTTTTGTATAAAAGGCTCTTAGAAACAAAAGAAAATAAGGGAGTCTACTATTTTTATCAAATAAAAAAATGAACCTTGTGATATACCTTTTGAAGTGGACTGATAAACACTTAAAATGACATTAAAATAATTTTCAAGTAGTGAACTGAAGGGCTTTGTATTTTATTTAAAAATTTCTTCTACCCTTGCCCACTTTTTAAATAATTAATGTGTAAGACATATTAGAACCTTCATAAATTTGATTTACTTTTCATTTCAGGCTGTTATCTGTGTCTAATTCCTGACTTTAGGTAGTAATTTTTTAAGTACTTATAAGCATGTAGGCAAAAATTTATCTTTCTGCATCTCTCTTAAGATAAGAAATTGCTTTTAAGCAATGACAATTATTTTATTATTAATAAACTTATTGATTTCCTGATTTCCAAAAATTTTTTCACACCACAGCACATCTTAAAGTACTTGTTTGAATAAGTAGTCTTGCACAAAGTTGCATACCCGTATAGAACTTGCTACAAAGAAGTAGGTGTTTTACTACCACTTGAACTTCAAGAAAAAGGGGAAGAAATAAATTAATTTAAATTCTGTTTGTAGTTGTCCCCCAACAACAGCAGATGATATCTGTACAGATGCTCAGCCAATTAAAAACTTAGGGGATTATATTAAAGATACTCTGCTGTAGTCTAAGGGAACTCATAACATCTTGTATTAAAGAAAGTTCATGCAAGCCACAAAAAGGCACAAAGTAAATACCACACAAATTTGTATCCTTACTTGTTCACTAAGCTCACAAAAACAGTACATGAAAGAGAGCAGGCATTTAGGTAGCCCGGGAATGGCTCTTCACAGGAAATAGTGAAACCCTTATAGAAAGATTATGGTCAAAATAAGAAAAGTGCTTAAAACAGACATACATAAAACTTTTTGCAATAAGCAAGAGAAACATTAGTTCTGTCATTTCAAAACACATGAGCTCCACCCTTGGAACTACAGCTTTTTTGACAAGTACTTTTGTTATTATCATATCTACATTAATCAGAAAAATGCATGACTTTAAGTGTTATGTTCATAATAAGAACTTATTATTTGTAAAAACATAGGACAATTACTTTCATTTTTGTGCTTTTTATGAATCTGTCTTTAATAAACCAAGGGCAAATCTCCCTGTTACATTTTATGTGAAAGAACTCAAATCTTTAGTCAAAGTTTTAAATATAACACTAGATAAAAGATGTATTATATAAATTCAGTATATATTTTCTTAATACAATTTTTTTTTAATGGAAACTCTGTAATGTACTGCTGAGGAAGTTAAGCTTTAGTCTGTGGAATATAGCTTCTTAATATCTGAGACTACTTCTGTAAAGGACTCAAATAATATGAATCCCTCTGATGAATCTTGATGTCAGAGTTAAGTAAGACATTTGCATGAGCATTTGGCTATCAGTCTGCTTTTCAATATCTTAAAGAAAACGTAGGAGATCAGATAAACTTTAAGGGAAAAATTGAAAAATATCAGTTCTTCAGATGTTTTTGTAGTAATATCTTCTGAACTCACTAAGTAAAATAATTTTTTCTTATTTTTTACTCCTACAGAAATTTAGAGTCAACTTAATTACAAAAGCAGTAACTGAAGAGAGAATTTAACAACAGTTCAGGTGCCGTGGATTATGAGTCTGGGAGACAGATACTGATCTGTTGGACCTGCAGTGGTGGCATTAATGATGCAAAAGGAAAGTTCACAGTTAACTGCAAAATTCTGACATGAGATTGCAAAAATGACGCACAAAAAAAAAGAGGGAAAAATCTCCAGGTTTTTTAAAAAATATTTCTTTGCTCGTATAAAGTTCAAAGTACAGGAACAAATCTGTGAGACTTTAGAAACTTAAGATCTTATGATTTACTTTGAAACAGCCACTCTAGTAACGGAGTTGATCTTTAAGTGTTAATTTCTATTGCTACTGAAAAAATTAGTACGGAGTAAGAGTTAAGGCAATAGGGTCAGAAATATGGAGCTTGAAGGAGGGGAATGGGTAGGTTTCTTTCTTATCAGAATTACTGTTACCAAGTCAGAAAGCCAATATATGTTATTTACCAATTTATTAGCAGCGCAGTAATGCTATAATCATTTATGCTTCAAAAGTCATATTAATAGGTCTGTCATTTGTCCCTGCATTCTTAGGAGGTAGTCTGATCCACAAAAAGCAATATTACACACTAATAAAATTAAAATGCAAAGTTTTCTGTTAATACAAGAAAAAGAATACCAGAGTGTTGAACACTCAGTGTATACCTTCCATCTTGTTTTTTCAGGTGAAACAAGATATTGTTGGGCAATGGATCCTAGCACTTAGTGACACATTTGAGTAATGGTTGCACCTGAATTTAAATACAAACCATGAGAAAGAAACATACAAAATAACAACTGTCAGACACGTGATAATATATTTTAGTATTCTACTTAATTTTCAACTGCATTGATCTCAGATAGGTTGCCAGACCTTCAGCAATGAACTATAAGAAAAAAACCTTTGGGGAAAAGATATCTGTAATAAATATAGATCCTCTTGCTAGAAAACGCTACCATTCATTTACGTTACAAAGAGAAACACAAAGCCTTCCTCTTTATTGCTAGCAATCAATGTACTTTACTAAAATAAATGGGTTACCCCATTTGTTACACCTCTAGATTTTCATAATTTCCAATATATGTGAAATGAGCTCTAGAGTTTTTATACTCTTTAAGAGAAAGCGGTGATCCTAGCCAGAGTGCAGGTTTCCAGAAGTGATGGAGAGTTGGAATTCCCTGGCCCTTAGTTATATATTTTATCATCTTCCATTTGCAGTGTATTGTAATAGTCCCATTACAATCCACTGATATACTTTTACCAGACTTGCTTGCAGCCACAAATTATGTTTTGCGCTAAGTATTCAGATAATTTACATTCTACTACCATGTTACACCGAAATTGTGTCTTCTCATTAAAAAGTAATCCTATGAGAACAACTACCTGTTTCCTTAAAAAGCATTGTAACGTAATACACATAATAGAGAATAATCTTTACAGCTTCTGCAGTCATCTTAGCATAATATTTGACATCAGTGTTTTATAAACATATATATAAAAATACAGTTATGAAATAAAAAACATTCATAAAAACACTTTGTTAATTCAGAGAATAATAATAATAAACAATTATATCTGCCTCCAGTCCATGTGTATTTCATAACACCTGCAGCAGCAATAAAAAGAGATGAAAAATATCCATTCAAAATGTTTTTTCATAAAGATCATGCTTTTTAGCAGTTTCTGCTCAAGACCCATATATCCCAGAACAGGCCCTCAAATATGAGACTTTTGAAAAGAGAAATGATAATAATATTTTACTTAACATTATATCTTATTTCTGCCCACACTCTCTCCTGCTTCTGAAACCTTTCCCAGCTTTCCACACCAAATTTTATATCTGTTTACTGGACATATTAACTCCAGATAAATCTTGCAATATGAGACTTGAACATATTTTGCATGTGTTTGCTTTGCACATTAAGCCATGACTGTTCTGTTTACCTAAATTTTTAGAAGTTTGAACTAAAATATATCTTGTGTTTCTTTTCTATAACGAAATTAAATATTTTACTGGTTTCAAAAATTCAATTTTATGACCCTAACAAGTTTCACATCTTTCAAACATTCACAATTCCTTTTCTGCTTTCTTCCTTCCCTTCTTCTCCAATCAAAAAAAGTGGGAAGAGAAAGAAACAATCACTTTTTAAGAGTTTAGTATTTTTTATCTGTTTTACAAGTTGTTTGAACTCTAAGCAGTATTTTAGTACAAGTAAAGTATGCAATTAAAGGCATAATCATTTTCCATTTCACTCCAATTTCACAATCTGAAAGAACTGAAAAGATCAATCTCATGTCTTTACCCACTAGGTAATAAAACCTCTTCTTTTAGTGCAAAAAATAAAGTCCTTTCTCAGAACCTGGGGGAAAGGATATATATTCTAGGGACAATATCTATTCCCATGTTAGCACAGACAAACTGGAAACAGTCTTAGGATCTTTTTGTCCTGTAAAAATGTATAAATTTGAGTCTGTCCAAGACAGGGAAACAAAATAATTTTTACCTACCTAAGAGTAAGTAGCCCTGATTGTAAATGAGATTGAGGGGTCCACTGAAACAACAGATATTATTAGTAATCCTCCCACTTAAAACAGTCTTAGGAATATTAATATATACTACAAAAAAATAAAAGGCTCAATGAATAATTTATAATGAGTAATTTAATTAACTAACTTGCTTGCTTCTTTCTGCCTTAGATTTGTCCAGGAACAGATTGCCATTTTCACACATTTGTTTCTTATTCAGAATAATTTTTCTTAATTAATCTTTGGGTGAGTAGCTGTTGTTAAAAATTCATCATAAATATGCACTGCTTCCCTAGAATTCAAATTACGTTGGCTTGGTTTTTTTTGTGGAAGAATAATCTGGTTTCCTTTCTGAAAAGTAATTTTAGAATCATAGGGTTTGTACCAATATAAATGTTAGGAAAGCTTTTCTATTTGGCATCAGTCTTAACAGTATTTGTACTGGACATTCTTCTATAAAGAATACAGTAATAGTATAGAAATACGTGCCTAAATATTTGGGTATCAATGATGACAAATGAGCAAAAATATCAGGGAAAGTTGTTTTGATCACAATTACATCCCAAAGAAAGGCTGACCACCTTATTTTGATCATTCCAGTTTCTGCCCTTTTGAACATTGCTTGCTTGCAATGGATAGATAAGTGTTCAGAGGCAGCCCCCACTGACGGCCTGAGCGCCTGTGTGTCAGTCATATTCTTTGTTAGAGAGGACATGTGACAGGGAGGGAACTGGCTGGGCTCAAACACGGAAGGTGACTTAGCACGGTACACTCATCAGACACACAGGCATGGTCAATCTGGCTGTGATTTTCTAACTCATACCCAATCATAGTGCCTTACTTATGTAATTAGGTGAGATGAAAAGACTTCACAGGCAGATTAGAGACTAACCTCTTGCCGGCATATAGATGTACATTTGCTCAATAGTCCCTGAGTCCTGCTCAGTGTATCTTATCAGCATTTTGTAATTGGCTACCCAGACTTTTCTCTGGTGGGAAGGCAGACTCCATGATAAACCAGGATGTACCATCACACACACAGTGATTAAGAGAACAGAATAAATGGTAACTGTGTTGCAATATTCATGTGTAAGGCGATACATAAGGCCATGCAAAAGAAAGAAAAAGGCTTCTGATGGTTTCCTGGAAAAATCCTCACACCTGGGAACATATTCTCAGAAATTGATAAAAGGATTAAAATGAAGAAAGGAGTGATACAGAGATAACATGGCTTTCCCCCCACTCCCCCAATATCCTGTCTGTCAGGAACTTGGGAAGTGAACCCTTCGGCCTATTTCATTTATCATCCCAAAATTAGTTTATTGACCACAGCCACTCAAACTGACTAAAGAAAAAAGTATAAAAAGAGGTTGGACATAAGCAAAAATCATGGAGAAATTCCATCAACATTGTGGAGGTAACTGATGGGTTACCTTTTCTCCCTCCACCTTCTCAGGACGCCATGGGGTGAGCAATTGCTTTATATACATACACTAATTTTACTTTTGCTCCAGAGTACTTTAAAATTTTTATTTATTACTTCATTGTAAGTTGCATTTGCTTTAGTGTGCGTGCCTATGCTTTGTATTATTATTATTATTATTATTATTATTACATAGTTTAAGTGTGCTTTTTTTTGCAGTTAGACCCTATTCCAGCCAAAGTGAACCCCATAAGTTGTCACAAATTTGTGTTAACAAATGTGTTATTTTGTGAATTGTTAGAGTCAGTCCATTTTTAGGTGCTGACAGTTTCGTTGATGGCGAAATAACTCACAGGAGAAACCTGCCGAGGGTTTTTTCTACTGCTACTTGGTGCAGTCCTTGTATAAAAAGGTATCAAATGTCCTGCCCATCCTGGTGAATTTGTTAAGTGAAGGATCTCATTAAGTGAGACTAACAGATTGTTTTGGACATTAAAAGGCTTTGATTTTCTAAGGGAGGATGATAGCCAAAAAAAAAAAAAAAAAANAGACTGTTTTGGACATTAAAACACTTTGGTCTCCTAAGAGACTCTGATAGCCAAAAAAAAAAAAATTATACAGGTTGGACAGAAAATTCATCTTTTCTGCCCCTTTTTCATGTGACAACATGACTACAGCATCCTCAGCCTGAGGCCCAGCAAGTATGCATAAGTGACTAAATTAAGTTGTCAAGAATATGACTGTAAGCACTGTGAGATCTGTATAAATATGTAGGCATGATCAAACACATATCCTGAAAACTGGTTTAGTTCAATTAAAAGCCCTGGAAATCATATAAATATTAAAGAGGCCACTTGCATTTTAATCAGCGGTAATCTTACACTGAGTTTGCTATAGGTTCTACTTCGTATATGAATTTGAGGTAGGATTACTTCACTGTTTTTAAACAGGGAAATACATTTTCCTGAAATACAATCCCTAAAGAATCAAAATGATTTCATAATGCAAAAGAGTGAATGAACGCTTCTGTACTTATTTGTAAGTCATGACATTTTAAAAGTGGTCTTTCTCTTCCAGTTTGTCCTTCCCTTCCTTTCGCTTTTAAAATTGTTACTTACAGAGGTGCTCAGTGTCCTGCCAGGTATGAGAACAAGACAGCTTGGTAAAGCATTATGGTCTTGAAAGCTGTGGGAACGAAATATGTCCTCCTAAGTCTATAAAATCAATTTATAAACTATGCAGTATCAAGTGAAAGCACGAGACTTGGTGGATTTAACTAGCAAGAAAAAAAAATCACTTTTAAAATATTCGTGATTTAAAAGATATTGTCTGTGTTAACTTTGTAACAACAATTACAGTAAGTTTTAGAGTAATATTTCAAATAATTTTCCAATAGATTTAGGTAGAAAAAGAAATTTATTTCTATGTATAATCATGAAGGCAATAGATATTATGTTTTACTACTGTGCTGTGATGGTTGCTTATACAGCAGAGGAGAGACCAAAAATACATGTTGTGTAGACTTAATCCCTGAATCATATCCAACAGAAAGAGGGACAATAGAGAAAAATGCCATGTATTTGTCCTGTAAAATAATAATCCTTAAAATTTGATGTAACATAAATCACTAAGAATGCTTCTGCACTGCGAGCAATGCAAACATATGCAAAAGTACCATATGTTACTAATTCTTCTCCAAAAACCGGAGGCATATTTAGATTACAATATAGAACTAAATTATCTTGGATGTAACATCCAACTGGAAGATAAAATAGACCAAAATTTCAGAAAGTGACACCTCACCTAGAGATTCTGTCAAAGCCCTCCCTGGTTCAGCATCTAAGATGCAATAAGGGCTACATCAAATGATTCCTGGTACTGTAAGTTTATGGCTGATTTCAATGTGGACTGTGACTGCCAGAGGATCAAATATGGTAGAGCGGAAAAAAAAGAGAACAAATAACTGCTAAAACACGGCAATACAATGACAGTGCTGAGACAACAGATTCAATTAAGAATGCTGCCAAAATACTCCTCAGATTGTTGAATAATTTCCTAGAACCATTACTGCCCTGCTAGCAAGATAATTCAATCTTCTTTTACAATCCAAACCAAAAGTATATCCACATACAGTACACATCTGTATTATGCGTGCAATTCCCATCAAGAAAAAAAATTGAGTGGACTGCCTTCCGCAAAGGTGAAGAAGTAATGACCTTTATGGACAGGCTTCTCTTCACTTTTGGTTTGCCTAGTTTAGACCTGACACACTCTTCAGGACTACAGTGATCAAAAGCCACATTTAAATTACCTCTTTTTCTTCTCTGAAAGAGAATCTTCTTGTTCTGTTCAAATTCCAGCTGCCAGCATTGGCACAACTGAGCACATTAATATATAAAGCAATTGGAGAAACAATCAAACAAACCTTCACTTCAAATATCCAAAAGAACACATAATTCATTTCATTGCCACCAACCACTGCTTGTCTAAATATAAAAAACACCTACCTAACCTGGGTAATTTAAGGTCCATACTAACATTTTATTAGTACTGTTACCATCTTTAACTCTTCAGGGTTATAGTCTTTGATCTCCTTTCCTTCACAGTCTTCTGTCTAGTCGAAGGTTCTCTGAGCATGGTTTATAGCTGCCTCTATTGCTAGGAGGACTCCTTTATTAGTCTCTTCTTGTAAAAGAAAGAACAATTTATTTATTCAAAATGGTCTCCAGAAGCAACTTCTTATATATTCAGAAATTTTCAAGCTTACGCAATCCCAACTCTAGTAAAAAGACAGACTCGTGAAAGCAGTGGTTATATATGTCTTTATAAATGCAAGCAACACATCAGATATTGTGGTGGCAAAATATTTCTACATTTAGAAATTAAATACTTTACAGCAAAAGTTTCTACTTCAGCATTAATTTCAGAATTGTGAAAACAATGTTATTTAACAAAAGTCTTTAGTGACAGGTCCAACAGAGTTTAGCATTGTTTGAATTACTTTTCCTTCTATAAAAAATACTTCTAAAGAGTTTGAAAAATTGTTCCCCAATTAGACTTTTATGTATAAGGCTTAGGGAAATTTGGCCACAATTTACATCATTATAGGGAAATCATAGAATCATAGGACCATAGAATCATAAGATAGGCTGAGTTGGAAGGGACTCATCAGGATCACCAAGTCCTGTTCCTGGGACAGGTGTGAGACACTGGATTATATTATTGTTGGGTCAGAACCAACTCAAGTGTGGGGTGGGGGTGGGGGTGAGGGATAATTTGAATCTCACAGAGGTGAGGTAATGCTATATCCCACATGGCAGTGCCTGGGAGCCTCATGGGGTGACCTCAGAGTAGCCATCAGTTAAAGGCAGCCCAGGAGCATGGGCTGCTCCACACCCCCTGGAATGCCTAACCCAGCCTTAGATTGACTGTCACGCTGGGAACACTGCCCCTCACCCAGACCCTCACTGCAGACATAGTGTGGACAGTGAGCTGGAAGGCCCATCCGGGAGGAGTGTCCACAGGGAACCAGAGCACATAAAAACAGTAACACGTGGTTTTCATTTTACTGCATGAAGGTTGGCTACATGAAAGTTGGACTTGCACAGAATTCTTGTGGTAGATATATAATCTCTTAATCCCTTTTCTCTCTCTTTGTTTACTCCTTTTTCATATCTAAATCTCTTTTCTTAATATTTTGGTAACTTAAAGCCAGTCGACTGGATTTTACTAAGTGATGTGGGTTAGTATGTCATTAGTCAATGATTTGTGGAATGCTCTATCTTGGTTGTATGCTGTATGTATGGTTGTATGTTACCCTTTTGAACTTTTTGAACTTTTGCCAAGATCTCTTATTTTCTCCCTTATTCTCTGAAGTTATCAGTAAAAGTATCTCATGAGAAGATGTGTGCAGCATCCTCTCTTATGCTAGATCAAGTTATTAAAGAACCAAGGGCTCTTCTAAAAGTTCAGTGGGCAAATTTTTGGAGACTTGGATATTTTTAAAAATGAAGTTCCTGGCTGAGCTTGTCACTCCAGGGCTGGCGTCTTATAACAGGACCCCAAGAATAACATCATGGGCCTGAGAGCATTGTCCAAATGCCTCTTAAACTCTGTCAAACTTGGAGCAGTGACCACTTCCCTGGGGAACCTGTTCCAATGCTCAACTATCCCCTGGGTGAAAAAGCTTTCCCTGATATCCAACCTAAACCTTGCCTGACTCAGCTTCATGCCCTTTCCTTGAGTCCTGTCACAGGTCAGGAGGTGAAGGGATGGGCACCTGCCCCTCAGAGTACCCGCATGAGGATGTTGAAGACTGCGATGAGGCCTCCTCTCAGTCTCTTTTTCTCTAGGCTGGATATTATAAATGGACAACTATTTCACAAATACCAAGTGGATAGGACAGCTGAAAGTTTCGTTTCTTTCGAAAACTTGTTTGCACTTGTTTCTCTAGACATCATGCTCTGAGACTCAACACACCACTTTTTGCTGTTTTGCTTGTTGTTTACAGACTCCTGAAAGCCTCAGAAAGCCAATCATATCCTTTTTATTTCAGAAACGATTGGGAAATTTTTTCACCTCTCAAGTCTGTGCAAAACCTCAGCCTGTCCCAATGCCTTTCTGGTAGCGGGGATATGCAGGGCAGACTACAGTCTATGCTTTTCTCATGGCATCAAACCTGTCCTCCTTAAAGCCAGATCTGTGTGTGAAGAGCATCATGACAAGTTCTGTTTATATCTGCTTTCTGTACAGGAGATCTTAATATACGGTCAAAATCTGCTTGGTTCACTCCTTTAGCTGACACTTCCATCTTGGTACCATTCATTCTCTTAGCTTCAAAGGTCTAATTACAGGCCTGTTACCCAGGCAAAAACCTGCCCCTTTCTGACTGAGGCTGATCTCTGTAATAAGTGACCCGATAAACTGCAGAGGTCCCTTTCAATCTCAGTCATTCAGTGATTCTCTGCTAAGGACTAGATTTTGCAGTGCTAATTAAGAATATTCTGAATGAAAATTTTAAAGCATGACCACACAGAGAAATAAGATATTTTGCATTATATCAGGGTATTTAGCAAACACAGTGTATTAACATCCCCCTGGTGTCTGTCAAAGCCTTGCTGATACAAAAGTGCTTTTACCATTTTAGGTTATGTTATGCAGGGTAGGTAGTGTTGCTATGACAGCTGAAAAGGTTCTCCTGTCAGCCTATGCTGCATCTCTAGCAGGAGCTATGCCAGCTTGGCTGTGTTAGCATTAGCCTTGTAATGTAGATGTGTTCTGAAATATCAATGGAGCATGATGCCTGGAAACAGAAAACCTGGGAAGCTGGTACCATTGCTAGCAGAAGGGCATGTTTTGTGTTGTAAATAAAATTATTTCTTTCTCAGAAAATGTGGAGCTGTGAAAACGTGATTGTAGTGTATTCTGATGCAAGTCCTTTGACAAACTCTGGGCATTGTATAATTCCATTGAGGTGCCATACCTTGCTGCAGGACAAGCTCATTTTAGAGGATATGTATGGAGGTATATATGCATTTAGGTGTCTACTGTTTTGATGTTCAAGGAAGAGGTATTTGCAGCAGACGGTCTTTTTTCCAAAGTCCTCAAGACTGTAATTTTTAATTTTTTTTTTGTTACTGTCAAATGTAATTTGACATTTCCCTCTATTTTACATCTCCAGAGCTCTAGAAACTGGAGAGAAATCTCAAAATATAATTTCAAGTTGTGATGAGAAAAAAAAAAAACAGAGTGAGGAAGGAACTGCAGTTCATGGTATTGCGTCATAAGCATGGGGAGATCATGTCTGAAATGCTGATCACTAGAAGGTTCAAAAGCAAATTAGTAAATCCCCTAAGCACTCATGTTGAAACTACTGATAAAAATCAAACAAAAATAAGGTACCATTACAATGACATAAGCAAATAACATAAAACCTTTACAGGTGTAATATAAAACATGTATGATGGAAAAATATATTTGAAATTACAGTGCTTGTAAAGTTGCATGCTCAGTCCTATGAGAGGAAGTCCTGAAGTTAGGCAGATGTGTAGGTAGTATTGCAAACTCTGATTCTTTTAAAAAAGGGGTAATCTGAAATTTAACCTGAAGCTTAAATTACAACAAATAAACATTAAAATTTCTGAGACAAAATGGATGTTGCAAAGAAGGCATTCAGTAACTCTGCATCTCTGTTTCCAGGGTCCCCTCTTGATTTACTAATGGGCCCATATTACCCTTGGTGTTCCTTTTGTTATTGATGTATTCAAAGAAGTTCTTCTTGTTGTCCTTGATGTCCTTGGCCAGATTTATTTCCAGATGGGCATTGGCCTTCCTCATCTCATTTTGACTTACTCTGTCAACCTGTCTATATTCTTTCCAAGTGGCCTGACCCTGCTTCCACCTCTTGTGTATTTCCTGCTTACACTTGACTAATGACAGGAGTTCCTTGTTCATCCATGCAGGTCTCTTGCCCCCTTTGAGTGATTATTTGCTTATTGGGATGCATTGTTCTTGAGCCTGGGGGAAGCAATCCTTGAATAACACACAGCTTTCTTGAATCACTCTTCCCTGCAGGGCCCATTGCAACAGGATTCTTCCAAGAAGATCCATGAAGAGGCTAAAGTTAGCTCTTCTGAAGTCCATGGTTGCAATCTTACTTGCTGCCCTGCTTCCTCCTCATTCAATCCTCAATTCCATAATCTCATGGTCATTACAGTCAAGGCTGACCTTAACCTCCACATCTTATCACATTTTAGGAAGAAGTTCTGCACAGAAGGAGTGATTGGACATTGGAATGGGCCGCCCAGGGAGGTGGTGGAAACATCATCCGTGGAGTTCTTTAAGAAGAGACCGGATGTGGCACTTAGTGCCATGGTCTAGTTGACAGGACGGTGTTTGGTCATAGGTTGAACTCAATGATCTTGGAGGTCTTTTCCAACCTGGTTCATTCTGTGATCTCCAACAAGGCCTTCCTTGTGTGTTAGCATGAAGAGCACACAATTCCTTGTGGGACCCTCCCCTACCTGTGTCAGGATGTTGTCCTCAACAGGAACCTCTGGACTGTTTGCAGTTTACTGTGTTGCATCTCCAACAGATTTCAGGGTCATTAAAGTCCCCCACGAGAACCAGAATCTGTGACTGTGAGGCTGCTTCTAGCTGCCTGTGAAAATTCTCATTCACTTCCTCCTCCTGACCAGGTGGTCTGTAGCAAGCACCCACAACGTCACACTCACTACTCTGCTCTTTTATCCTGTCCCATAAGCTATCAGCACACTCATCATTCACACCAAGACAGAGCTCAATACAGTCCAAGTGTTGCCTCACACAGAGAACAACTCCACCACCTTGTCTTCCTGGTCTGTCTTTCCTAAACAGCGTGACGCTTCCTGACAGCATTCTGCTCACGTGAACTGTCTCACCGCGTTTCTGTAATTGAAATGAGGGCAAAGCCCTGTGACTACACACAGATCTCTAGTTCCCTCTGTTTGTTTCCCACATCACATATATTGGCATACAAGCACTTTACAGGCGTATTTGATTGTGTCAATATTCCAGCAAGAGGGCAAAGGGATGTTCCATAGTCCTGTCTTGTATCTTGTCTTAAGCCTCCTTTTGCTGATTGTGTGGTCGCAATAGATCTCCCCCACTTGACTGAAGCTTTTGGTTTCAGCACATTTAAATCTGCCATGGTTGCCCTTCGCAATGCCTATCACCATGCCAGTCCCACTGGCAAGGCTCCTGGAAGGTTCCTTCTCAGCTGCTGCTCGGGCTTTCCTGGCTCTGGGAAGACCCTGCAGCTCTCCTTCCATTGCTCAGCCCTGCTGAACTTATTGTAGCCACCCATCTTGTTGTATCATATACAAAAATGATTTAATATAGGAAATTACCTTGAGTCATAACAAAGGTGTTGCAACATACACGCCTTACCTTGTAAATAATATACAGACTGCAAGAGCAAAATTCTTTTTTAAGCTTGTGCTTTAATTGGCTCTATTTTCTCTTCCACTGTGTTTCTGCCTCCTTTTGTCATAGTATATTGCACATTTCTAAAGTACATGTGGTGCAGTTTGATGGGGCTGGGGGTGGGGGTGGAAGGCAGGTGACGTTATATCAGACTGGGGACAATCAAGAGTATCAGGATTAAGGAGTCCATAGACAAAACAATTGAACCTGAAATGCTATTGAGTTCCCTCTCTGGAAAAATACCCATTTTTTCAATGAATCACACAACACTTTTAAATGAAAGAAAGAAAGAAAGAAACTTAATTTAAAAAAACTTAAAGATGTGAAATAAAAATAAATTATTTCACTCATTTCTCCATGACCATCTAATACACCACATTTCTATTTAGCATATAAAACTTGCATCCCACAACATCATTTTACTGGCACCTGTTGCTATAGCTATAGAAGCCCAAAAGGAAGACCACACCACTGCATATAGCTGTATAGAGATGACAAGCTTTTCTAAAACTATTTATGTTGCCCTACCAGGTAAATTTTTAGTTGAATGTATGCCTAATATTTAGTACTTTATAGCAGTGCTAAATACACATACATAGTTCAAAACAGAAGACTTTTTTGCTAGACATTTCTATTCACTGTGCCAACTCATAATATTTATCATTGTTTTTTTGAGTCTGCCTATAAAGCAGCTGGCAGCACTTCACAACTTCTGGTGCTATAGGAAAGGCAGAAACTAAAAGCATGACTGATACCATATTTGACACTGTCTATGCAGAAGGTTGACAAGTTTTGCTCTCCATTAATATCATGTGATGGCTAATTATAAAGAAATGGATTGGCATAACTGTCCTTATATCATAGCAAATCTTTGCTTTTGTATGATCCAGTAAAGCAGCAATTTAGTCACTGCCAAAACTCCTGAAAGCCTGTATATTTTAGATGGTGGTCTTTGATCCAGCCTCATCCTCTGGGCACTACTACCAGTCCCTGGTCTCCTGTTATTAGGCAATGATTTCTTATGTTAACAAGACTGTACAATAATCTGAAAAAGGTTATCAGATCAGTTAAAAAAAACCCAACAAACTCAAAGATAAGTGAAAACTACATGAAATATGTCACATAAAGGCACTGGCAATGCCAGTGTTCTTTACAAGTTTATAGAGCATTTAATGTAAAATCTGCTTAAATGGAACATTGAAGTTTTCCGTATAAAGAGAAGAACTCCAGGAACCCAGGGGAATGAGAGAAAAGCACTAAAAATACCATTATTCTCTGACATGTGAGACAAGTTGGAGAAACTATAAAGAAACCGTTATTTTTTATTTTCTTTTAGGACAAAGACCTATGATCAAGGCAACAGAATACTTTTTTTTTCCTAAAAAAGGTTTTTATGCAGAGACATACAGAAGTCATGTAATTTAAAACAGTAAAGCTCCACTTTACATGTAAGGATTATTAATTAGGCTAAATCTTTGTTAGAAAAAGAAAAATCTCAGAAGAAATTCTCTAGGTGACATTTTATAGCACTAAAGATGATGATGAATAAGTGCTGATGTTTCCACAGAGATGAGACTGTGATTCTAGTTGCTTAATTTTTGTCACTATTTCTCTATTGGGTCCATTGAAGTGAATTCTATGAAGAACAAAAAAATACCAGCCTAATGAAACCAGATGTTACTCATGTAGTACTACAATATGCCTAGTTTTTGCCCTTTAATTCTTGTGTTTAAGTTCTTTTTTTTTTTTCAAATGTTGAAAAAACATTATTTAATTTTTATTAAAGATTTAATGCTAAAAGTTCCAAATCTATTTGGCTTTTCTGGTTTCTTACAGAGCTGTTTCATTTTCCTCTTCCTCTAAATTTATGAAGCAACTGTATTTAGAAAGTTGGAGGAATTGAATGTGAGGAATTAGTTTACCTGTGTTCCATGTCTGGTTATGCATCTGAGTATTTGTTATGATGAGCTGTTCTGGATGACATTTTTTGCAATATAAAGGCTATATAATAATTTGCTATTAGTGGCAGCTTGGGGGACTACTTGTTTTCTAAAATCTAGCACTATGACTAACTAGTACTTGTTCATTTGAACCGTATTTTACATTTTTAAAGTAAAAGAGAAAATATTGTATTAAATACAAAATATTTCTGTAGGGTTTACTCACTGCACTTAAACTGTTTCCATCTGCACTACATTGCAAGCTTTTCCATCTCCCAATATGAATAATGACAGGCAAAGATGAAAGCTGACAAACAAAATTAAATCATGTCCGTTTGCAGGCTGCTGGTCTAACTGGCTTTGAAGAAAACTGGACTCTTAGGGAGAGGACTGAGACTTGGGATGCTTCATCGAGGAAATACTGGATGGCAGTAAATCGCGTTAAGTATCATAATTCTAGCACAACATCTGTAAGGTTTCAGAACATCTTATACTCTCTTTGAGCGTGCAACTTATTTAAGCCACACAGACAGCATACCTGGTAATTCTCCATCAGAAGATGGATACATGCACTCAGTTCCCCTGTCAACATCAACAGAGTCAAAGCTTAGAGAACAGGGGGACTGTACTGATAGCTCTGAGATCCTCAGTCCCAAAGGTAAGTTTGTGAACTGCTCATGGTTGATAAACATTGTAACTCAGACAATCTACCTGTTGCTTTAATCCAGGATCATACTGTAAGGTATGAATGGTTACCGTAGGGGCCTTTTGATTTCTTCACAATGGCCAACAATACAAGAAGTTTTAATGTAAAATTCAACTTCTCTGGAAGTAGTAAATGTTGGAATTTTCTTTTAAAAAAATCCATTATATGTACCAGTGATATGTATGAACTTTACACTATCAACTACTTTTTATTAGTTTACACTCAAATACTTAAACACATCTAAGATAATACCATTGTGGAATTCCTACACAAACGTATCTTCATGATTCTAGTTCAGCCTCCATCTCAACAACAGATAGGCAAGTTTGAGGAAGACATTTTCATTTGGAATGCACTGATACAAATAAATAAAAATAGTGGCCAACTTTACACAATCATGAAAACAGAGTCTAGAATGAAAGGATGTTAACTCTAGAAGGCAAATCTAGAAAACAGGTCATAAGGAAAAACATTTCTCACAGTGGTAATGTCTGGGAAGTATGCTAGCTATTTCAAGTGAATACCAGTAACCAAATTCTAAACACAAATCATCTTATACAATAACAATTCCTGGGTATATTTACTTGTAATTTAAATATACATACACTATTTTCCAGGAAAAGTTTTCTAGCTGGCAACATTTGAAATGAAGTTAAGAGAGTGATACGCGGGCAGGCTTATCAAGGCACTTTAACCCAATGGAACTGGTCAAGTAGTCATAACAAACACTGAACCTTTAATTTCTGGCAAGTCTTTAAAGATCCAGCCATATGAGTTAGGATTTTTTAATTATTTTTTAAATCATTCTTCTTCTTAGTAAATCATGTGTCTAAAAAAATCAGTGATGGCTTAACTGAACAGACTGAACACTGTAACTCACATTTTTTCTATAGAACAGTTAATCCATTCAAGATTTTAATTCTTCTTTATGGTAGATGAAAGTATGGTAGGATAAGAAAAAAACACACACACACAAAAACAAAAACAAAACAAAACCCCAAACAAACAAACGAACAAACAAAAACCCAAAACAAACAAAAAAGCCCCCCACCCTTGGTGAAATGCAGACAGGAACTGTCTACTGTCTTCAGTGACCAGATCCACCCACATCAGCATCTTGAGTAGAGCCAAATTTTTATGTATAAGCTATTTATGTACATAAGTATACAAGTCAATTGTTTGCTTTTTCCAAATCACTCCTTTCCTCAGCTGCTGGGTGGTCAGAAATCTATTGTTTGCTGCCTGAAAATTGCAAGGCAGTGAAATATTACTAAAATAATTAATTTGCCTCTGAAAATGGGATTGTCAATTCCTACGCACATTTGTTGACACATGGTGACGTATTCCAAAGTTTTGATACTTGGAGTGCACTTTAATTGGAGCTAAAATTGGTAGTACAGAGGAGATCTTCCAAAACTGCCCAAAGCCTGGCCAGCACGGGGTGCTCACATGGCAACCCTACCACCGCTCACTTTTAACAGATTCTTAAGATTTGGTGCTAAAAGCAAATGGCAGAGTACACAGGGTGCTGCTGAATTTCTACTGTTCTTATGGCACACTCTACACCACAGCACATCTTTTGGAAATCACTGGCACATGGACTGCAAACCTGTGGACATTTTGCACTTGCTATTGCAAAGCCACAGCTTTAAGCAGGGGCATTGAAAACTATCAGATTTTAAATATAAAACAATAATAAATTACAGACTAAATCTAGGTATACATATCAGCAAGCTTCTCACAAATGGAAACTGACATGATTTAATATCCACAAATCTATGACAAAAAAAAAAGGAAACAATGGCATATCTGAATCAAATTGCAATATTGATTTTTCTGAACACAGACACAGATCTATTTTCTTACTATTATATCAGCTAAAGACACTGCACTTGCATTTAAAGCTAATAGAAGACATCTTACAGAAAACATTTCAGAAAAAATACTGTGTGGCCTTCAAAATCATAATATTTTCCAGTGATCTTTGTTGGGTTTTTTCCCAAATGTAAAGTGTTTGGATTAAAAAGATGACTTAGCAGTCCTTTCTTCCAGGGAATGGTGGTTATATATAATTTTTTTTTCTATTTTAGCCAAGGTTACACTTTTGAAATTATAGATAAGGGGATTAACAGGAGCCTTGGAAAACTGGTAGTCTGTTCATGTGCATAAACTCAAAATGAGAAGGGCCAAGTCATTTCATCTGTCACAAGACCTAGTTATAGCCCCAGCTCCCACTTGTATTTGGACCTTTAGTGACTTAGTGCAAACAAACCAGGAACCCATAAAATGAGGCAAGATGGCTCTGTTGACCCAGACTGTCAGCAGAGAAGTCAGGTGGAACAAACTTTAAGTCAGCACATAATGGCAGCATCTGTAAAATGAGAGAACTGATAAACCTGGTATCTCAGATGAAGAAGTCCCCTTAGTGTCAAGTGACAACTTTTCAAGACTGGTGATGCCTTAAGCCCCAATTGTTTTTTTTTAGTTTTCTAATTTTTTGTAAGCTTTATAAGTTTTATAAGTAGTAGATTTTAAAAGCAGCAGCCCTTGTTCCCTTACCCTGTAGTACAAGTAGTTATACATTCCTAACCTCTTATACCGTTCTATGCTCCCCATATCAAATCTACCCCTGAATTCAGTAGAAGTGTTTAGTCTCTTGTCAAGGCAAGGCCTAGGCTGTTTGGGAACAGCCATATCAGGGTCTGAACAACAAAACGGAGTCAAAAACTAAGTAACTATGTATCCTTTGTACTCTGAAGATGGTGATGGTGATGAAGAGGTGGGCCCAAAACGCCCCAGACTCAGTTCTCAGGGGGTGGGTCAGGAGGTGGACCAGAGCAAAGGCTACGGGGCAGACACACTTAGGATTGGACAAATAGTATTATAAAAGATGTGATACAACTGTATTCAGGCGCACGCGTCTTGTAATAACTTTTGCCTTGGCACAGTAAACCCTTTCCTTATCTCACCCTAATTAACTGTTTCTGAGTTATTTCTTAAGTCCAGGTGCAAGCAGGCATCACTGGGAAGAAATACAACATACCTGCTGGCACAAACCTTGAACAGGGCAGACCTGTCCTGATGGCTGCTAAAGAGAAGCAGATTTGGTGGCAAAAGCAGTCTAACTAAATTCATAAGGGAATCCTGTGCGAGTGAACACTATCTGTGAAGTAACTGAGCCAGAACAAACTGCACAGGCTGTCATCTATTTTTTTAGCCCTGTTGATTTCTTTTTATGAGAACAGTTATTTGCCTCCCACTCTTCAATGCAGTGTTCATCTTCCCAGGAACTACCAACTAGATTGAAAATGAGAGGAAAACATTTGATCTTTAGATTTATAGTTGAAATTCGAAGTACCTGAGTATTTCTGTGTCAGGATTAAACCTCGAATATTTTGCTTAGTTTGAAAAAAAAAAAAAAAAAGAATTGCTAGACACAGTACTTGAACTGATTCCTGGTTTTGCTAATGACACATAACAAAGAAAGGGTATAAGTTATGGTTTGCTTGATTTCTTTCGACAGGAGTGTTGTGATTTAACCCAAGTCAGCAACTAAGCACCACACAGCCATTCACTCATTCTCCCAAATTGGGATTGAGGCGAGAACCTGAAGAGTAAAAGTGAAAATACTCATGGGTTGAGATAAACACAGTTTAATAGAAAAAGCAAAAACTGTACACACAAGCAAAGCAAGACAAGGAATTCATTCCATGAGCAGGCAGGTGTTCAGTCATCCCCAGGAGAGCAGGGCTTCATAACATGCAGTGGTGACTTGGAAAGTCAAATGTCACCACCATGAATGTCCCCCTTTCCTACTTCTGCCCCCAGCTTTGTATGCTGAGAGTGATGTCATATGGTCATTTGGGGTCAGCTGATCCTTCTGTGTCCCCTCCCAACTCCCTGTGTACCTCCAGCCTCCTCGCTGGTAGGGTGATGTGAAGAGCAGAAAAGGTCTTGACTTTGTGTAAGCACTGCTCATTGAGAACAAAAACATCCCTGTGTTATCTACACTGTTTCCAGCATAAATTCAAAACATAGCCTATACCATATACTATGAAGAAAATTAATCCCGGACAAAACCACCACAAGGAGGCTGCCAAACTCACTTCCCACATCTCTAGGAAACAGTTTCAATGGTGTGATTCTGGCAATCTGTTTTGGAAAGTATCAGTCCCTCAGCTTAATTGAAACTGACAGAAGTTGTTTAGATAGGATTTCACGATCATTATTCTGATATGGAAAACTGACATTTTGCAAGTCACTTTTTCATATATCTGTTAATTCACTTGAATATAGAATCTTGCCTCATATATATTTTCATACATTTTACATTTTTATACATCTAAAATGTACTGTATGTTTCAGAGAGATATATAGACAGAGAGAGCATAGTTTTTATATACCTCCTTCAGTCTTACTTAGGAAAGACTGAAAAAAAGCATTATTAGGGAAAAAAAAAGTTCAGGTTCTGGAGCCATATATTCCAGTGGAGGGTATACCATTCTACGACTTTAATGTAGCGGTACATAGAGATGGTGCCTGCTCTCCATCACAATTTTTCCATCTCTTATGTTCCATATCTTTCATAAATGTCATGCTGGTGTATGGATCCTGAAGTATGATCACTCAGTGGTTAAACTTTCCAGTGAAGATTTATGTGTTATTCCTAAGTACCACTGATACGCATCACAAACCACTCAGTAAACAAAGAGTGTTTGCTCCAAATGGAAGAAACATGGATGCCTCCAGATCTACCTGATGAGGGAACAGTTTTTTTCTTTTTCCCAGATAGTGTTGTTGAAGTGGTGATTTGACTTATGGTAACTGAGCCTTAGCTGACTTTGTTGAGGTAAAATGCAGAACCCACACAAGCATAAGTCGCCATTATTTTGTATTATTTGTGAAGGCTTTCGGGAATTAGACCAGGAAAACAGAGGCCAGATGTGTCGGTTCTTATTACAGGTGCAGAAAAGGTTCAGATCTAAGGGTGATGAAGAGGAAAGATGAGGCAAGGTGAAAACAACCTTCTAGAGTCTGAGAGGGAAGCTAGATAACACTTTCGAAGAGGGGAAGAACACGAAAATAAAATCCTGCTTTAGAGTTTGCAAGGGAAATGGACTATCACCTAACATTATCCAATATATATCTGGTTTCTGCTGTCTGACTTATAAATCATGTTTGCAGTGTGATTCTCCTCCTTTTGGTGAAGAAATCAAAGCCGCTTTCATAACTCTAACAGAGAAACACAGTGTTTCTCTTAAGCTAGACTCACTGTTGGAAGATGTCCAAAGAACCTGTCATAATACTCTGTAACAAAGACATGACTGAATCACTAAATATAATAAAGAGCAAGAGAAAACTTAGCATTCCTGGAAACAAATGATCTGTTTTCTATTAATTCTGTTTTTCATTAACTCTCAGTATATGGATAGATAAACAATTTTTGCTTTTCCTTTAAGATAAAAAAGGTTGCTATAAGTAGCTTCTTATTTCTCAGCTATGGTAGACAGAAAAGATCCTACTGGGTATTGATTTTATTGGATGGCAGGACTAAAACCTACTTTCAGATGGAAGTAAGGAATGTGAGCTTGGAGTCACATGCAGAGGCTGTTTGACAGAATGACGCGATGGATACGTCCCTCGGTTGCTATGGTGATGGTTCATCTGCTTATATGTCCAAGAAATAGGGCTTTTCATTATTTCCTCTAAGAAGAAAAACTGCTAACTCATAACAACAAAGTGATTTGTTTTTGTATTAAAGCATAGCTAATGCAAATACCATTACTCAGTTTTAATTTGGGCATGAAATTAATATCCTAAAGCAAACAACATGAGCAAATAGCTTTTCTATCCTTTACCTACTTACTTCTGTAGCATTTTTTACCACAGCAACTGTTTACCTCTTCCTTGAACCTCCAATATATCTGCAACAAATTGGATTTCTGGAATAACTGACATGAGATTCCAGAATACTGCGGTAACTTTAATAAATTTATTTCAAAGTAGGATTTAATGTTATTTTTTTTCTTTATCCAAGCCATCCAGATGTTAGAGTGGACAGATTTTACCATCATTTTCTATCAACAGTTTCCTGAATATTTTAGTGAATTCTATTCAGTTGTAGTCATATTCTATTTGTGTTTATTTTCTTCAAGTACCTACCCTCTGACCAGTCTCTATTAGTGGGAATGTTTACAAGAGGCGCATACAAAAATGCACAGCTTAAGCTTCTGAAAATAACATATTTTTTTTTTATACACAGGGAATATTTTTGTTAGGATTGCCTGCATTCACAATCCAGGATGAGCAACACTGAGATGTGACTAATCAGATTAATTTCATGTGTCAACCAGAAGTAACTATTTGATAACACTTTCTATTTCAATTATTTGATTTGGGATGCAACACTATGTTTCCTTAAGCAGTAGAAAAATCAGTAGAATATTAAACAAACAAAACAGAACAAACCAAAACAAAAGGAAATCACGTTCTCTCTGTGAGAGTTCCAAAAGAAAAATTAAATTCTCCGTTAAGCTTATTTGCAGATACATCAGTCATGCCTTATTTAAATGCAGCTGTGGCTTCATTGTAATAATACTTAGGCTGTTTCAGAAATCCAAATAAAATAAATATCAAGAGCAACATGATATGGAAACTGTTACAAAAATTACAGATATAACTGTGAGGCATTGAAGACATCCTCTCATTCAACTCGTTCAAAATCAGAATGCATGACCGTGTAATTATACCAAATGCAGTAAGGGACTCTATGGCCACCAAAAAGTATTTTTGTAGATTAGAGTTCAGTAGTTGCACTGTGGCACTTATTTCCAGATGTCCCCTTGATAAATGTTCCAGGTAGAAAAACTAAAAAATCTAAAACTGCCTTTTAGTTGGCAGGTAGCCTCAAAACTGGAGGTACCTGTTGTAGAATATGCTGTTTGCTTTAAACTAATTGTGATATTTGTTTTGAATTATTTGTCCCCCAGATACATATTGCATTACACAACATATTATAAACACACTCGTTACAGTAATGCATAGCTATTCATTTTGAATAGCAGCAGTCTTTCCTGAAATAATGGAAATTCCTTTTTTTAAAGGAAAATAGACTGCATGAATTTTTGCAAAGGCCTGTGAACATGAACTTCCTAGTCATCATCTAAGGTGCAGAGACACATCCGTATGTGTTTTCTATTGATGCTCCATTTTATTATAATGATAGTTCTGAGGTTGCAAAAAATACGACGGCTTTGTGTAAAAAAGTAATGGTGATAACCTACACAAGGAAGGACTAAGCTTCGTGGAAGCAACTAAGGATATTCTACCAGAGCCAGCCATGTCCACTGCAAAACATTTGTTCAAATTCTGTGACATGGTAGTCTCTCCTATGTGTTAGATAACATCTCAATCTCTCTTCGCAGTTTATAAATTATATTTAAAATATGCAGGCTGTTTATAAATTTGGGGTTTGTTTTTATCAAAATTTCTTCACCACAGATTTCTAAGTGTTGGAATAAGGCTAATAATACAAATATGCTGAGTGCATGCTTTTTCTGTAGAAATAATGCAAGTTAATGACAGGTAAACTGACTATCTGGTTTATGTTTGAGCAACTATTTCCCACACTGAAGTTCCTATAAGTTCACATATTTTTCCTTCACTCTAACCAATAGCTACATTAAAGGGAACAAATTTAAAGGCTTAAACGTCCCTTGCCCTCTAAACTATCTGTCTCACACAGGTTGAGGACTCTGCCAACACAGTTCTCCAGTCCATGTTCAATTACCTTTTGCATGTCATCACTCTCTGGTTAAATTTCAGTTGTTTGTCTGGAAGCAAAGCTTCTCATCTGGTAAGGAAGTGTTCTAGCTACACAAAATACTGACACCCCATCTTGGTCTTGACGTTAGCAGACATACACTGGGGACACGTTCTTTGGTATCACTTCCCAGTGCTGAGAGATCTGCTCCTGGTTCCCAGTGGTGACATTGTTTCTAATCAGCCTCAGCTCCTGCTTTAGCTGAGGTGACATCAGTCACAGCTGGCTCATCAGAGTGCCTCTGGGCTGCAGCAGCAGGTGCTCTGTTTGGCCTGCCATGTTTTGCCTGAAAGAATATGCTGAACTTTAATTGAAAATTGCCTTCTTGTATGTTTTCCCGTAATAGACTGACCGTACTAATTTTTCTGTGATCCACATTCTTGTTAAGCACCATCATACACCCAGCACCCCATAGAAAACATCTATAGTTAAGCCATTGCCTGGACTGTGGCTTTGATCAATCTGAAACCCACTTCTTGGGCTGTGTCCCTTACTGCTTCTCTTCAGCAAGTGCATGTTGATACTTTTCTTTTTGGTAGTATGCACCTGTCTCAGCACTCTGCAGAACAACCTTAGCCTTTGATTTTAACATCCTGATAGTCATCTGCTGCATGAAAGTAGCAGATGTACTGGGCACCACATAGGAATATTTTGCAGCCATCTTGAGCAAGGTCCTGATGCAGTATCACAACATTACTAGCTGAAGCCCAAGTGTTTGGGTGGATTGGGAAGCCAGGAACCTGGATATGGGGAGGTGAGGTGTTGTTTAAGGACAACTACCTGACAGCTGGGTGCCAAGGAAGCCTTGGGCCCAAATCCCCAGAGAAGAGACATTTTGCTGCTCTCCTGGTTGCCACAGTAACAAAGATCCTGGCAGGTGGGAGGTCTCACCTGGCAGCAGTCTTGAGCCTCCACTTCCAGGTCATGTTGATCTGTTGCTCCTCAATACTCTCAAGCTTTCAGGGACTCCCCAGCTGATCCGAGAGAGTGTAAGCACAGGTGAGTGCAGCTGCTCACAGGGCCAGCACTGACCAGATGCTTTTGGTTTGGGTTGTGGTGGGAGTTGGAGCCACACAGCCAAGGCACCAACTGCTGTCTGGACACATGACGACAGGCTTCTAGCAGGGGAGGTCTGCAGTCTAGGGGTGCCTAGGATTAACAGATCTGCAGGGCCAGCCACCCCCTGGGTATTTGCAGGAGCTCGAGCACAGCCTTTAAAATCCTAAATACACTTGTGAACTCCCATGCACTTCAATTGCAGTGGTATACATGCTTGTATTGGCAGAGCCTATATATAGTGCTGTATGTAATTATATTTATCTTTTCATTCACTGTGAAAAAGATAAGAAAGTCTCAGCCAGCGGTAGGGAAGTTTAATTAGATAATCGCCAAAATTTATTCTCTGCTGGGGTAGAAAGTGCTGTTATCACCTATACAGAGAGTGCATTTGGCCCTTGGGTCTGATTATTCATTCTGCTACCTCAGCATCGCTTTGATGTAAAAGCAGGGGACGTTACAAGATATGACAACTGCAGAGCATTCCTTCCTAATGTGTTTTATTACGGTGCTTCCTGAAGTTTCTACATATGTTTCACTTTATGACTAAAAGTACAAATATAAATAAGGTTCCACGAGATCTTATCCACATTTGGTTCCCTCCGAGGGAAGTTCATCAAATCTTACTGTTGTCATGCGTATCTCAAATCTAGAAGCAAATGTGTGAGGTTACAGGCAGAGTGAAAGCGGCAGCATTTTCTGTGGCCTCTGAAAAGAGCTCTTTAACAATTTAGGTGGCTGGGACCTTTCCAGTGCCCTTTTGAAGTCTACTGGCTGGAATTAAAAAAATAATAATATAATTGTTATCCATTAGAAAAAAGTGCATTCTGGAATCAAAATAACTCATTACTCTTGGACTGTAATTTAGAGTTGTGTTATTAATTTGGAGGAGCACTTTTTATTTTTATGGTACCTGTATGTCGGTTCCTTCCAACTCAGAGTATTCTATGATTCTACGATTTGTAGAAAAAAAACCCTGAAGTTCTGACACTTTTTGAAGAATTTTATTTTTTGCTCAATATATATTTAAGGAAAAAAAAGTCATTCATATATTCATTGTTTGAATTCAGTTAGTTTTCTTAGGTACCTTAAGCCAGCAAATTTTTAACGTTGTGCTTAAAATTTATCAAGAAATTTATCTCAAAGTTTTTTTGCTGTAACTTAAATGATCTTATATGACAGCGTTCCTTTTGTTACATTAAAAAAAAGGTAATTAAATACCAATCCAAATTGCATACACATGGTATTATCATCTGCATTGTAGTCTGTATGTCATCCTGTGCTGGAAATATGGGCTACAAGTTTTATAATTGCATGCTGGCCAAACACATTGAAATTTGAATTTGAACACAACTGAAAATTAACAAAAATCACTTGAATTAAAACTGGGAATAGAATGCAATTTACGTGACAATTTTATTAGACTTGAGTCTCCAATGTATATTTACAAAAATTTTCTCAGTTCCAGTAAGTAAAATTTCTGTCAGAGAGATGTCTCCACCCTTTTCTACATTTGGAATACTGAACTTAGGCAGGGTCTATAAAAGCAAAGAGGCTTTTAAAAAATCATGTGTTTTCATGTACCACAGGGGTGTTTCAGTAAGCCAAAATTTTCAATAACATTACTCAAACACTTGACAAACCTATACGTCAGTCTTCGTAAAAATTAGCTTAAAATCCTGCATATTATTAAAGTTTCTGAAGAATTCAGAAAATAAATAAAGATTATAGCTGATCTTATGACCTGTTACAGTGTGGCATGAAGAGAGATTGTTAATAATGTGCAAGAAAAACCTGATTGCAAAAATTAGAATTTTAAAGTAATAATAAAGAAGTTTTAAATTTTCATTACTTTTGTAAGGTTTTGAGCTAATGTTGGATAGCTTATATGATAACATCTTGTGGATAACTACAGTTAAATGGACATTTTCAGACTGATGTTTTAGTAAAAAAGAGTAGGAGAGTGATGTGTAAGCATTTTTGTTTAAGTATGCTGCAGAATTCATTGGTATGGTAGCAAAAAGAGAAAACAAAAGAATAAACCTATAGTTTAATACAAGTATGTCTAAAAACCATTTGTAGTTGTTGGGTTGGTTTAGAAAAGTTTAAACTGCCAAATAAGCCTTGATGTCTCCAGCCTTGATTAGGTTAATTTTCAGTGCGAGAATCTTAGTTCAACGCATTTTGTGAGTAGATACACATTTGCCAGATGAAAGAATGACTGCACATGAGTCACACAAGAATTTCACGTGCAGTTCCATACTGGAGAGGCTGCAATTGTAGGCCATATGCCAGAACAATTTAGTCAGCCATGGCTTACTCCCTTGTTATTTCTGGAGAGGTCCGATGAAAGAGTTTGGAGGCTTCTCATCTACTAGATGAACAGGACACAATTATCCATGGTAATTTGAGGGGATAAAAGTAGTGGGTAGTGCTTCTCATAGAGGAAAAAAAACGCCAAGGAAATTATGAGAGTTTTCTCAAGGTTAGAAAAAAATCATATTGCTTCATGAATACAAGTAGCTGCATCTTAGTTCTCAAGGATTAACCAAAAGTTGCATACCTTAAACATGTTAGACTGCCCCCATAGCAGACTTAAGCTTTGTCAAAAACAGAGTAAAATGATATTTTTTTTTTTAATTCATGAAGACATCATGACTTTGTTTTAGTTTGTTTTGAATTCTCACTTCAATTCTAATACACTCCTATTTTTTTAAAGTTATTTCTTTTTAATGTGTATTTTTAGAATGATTTTTATGAATATTTGAAACTACTATACATTACTGGGTTAGTTTGATTTTAATTTTCAAAGCAATAATTTGGAGACAATTTAAAGGCAGTGATAAGTTGATCCAAATCAAAATACTGAAACTTTTAGAAATCCTAATCCTGGAACGTTTGTGTAAAGAGAGTACAGATAAAATTTGTCAAGACTTGTACGCTGCTGTAAAATCCTAAATGATATTATTTAACTAAAGCCACAAGATTCTCTTATTATACTAGCACATATGTCTTCTCTGCTGGTTGCCACTAAGGGCTGTCCCCATATGGAGTCCTGAAGTACCCTCAGGCTTCCACAGTCAGACCTCTAGGTTTGACTTGCAATAAAAAGTTCCTGAAAGAGAATTTAACTACTTAACACTACCTGCTGCTCTAGATTTGTACAAAAGGTTTCACACACCTGTAAAAAGCGTGAGTTTCATCAGATGCGGATGTGCATATGTGTGGGAAATTGTGCTTAACCTAACTTAACTGAAGCCTTTCCTCTAGGTCTTCTAGTTGCCATGCACTCTTTATGCCCTGCAGGCCTTATATGATCTATAGGATCAGTAATCAAAATGAGTGAACTTCATTTTACAGTTGTCTCTATTTTAGTATTGAAAACATTTAGAATGGAAAAAATGAGATTATAAAACCCTAAATATTTGGAATAATTAGTATCTCTTTATTTTTTATGAGAAAATATTTTTTAATATGTGTAATGAACCTGATTCCTAGGTACTGACCATTTCAGCAGTAGTGATTTTATTTTACTGTATTTTAATATTAAATTTTCCTCAGTACTGAATAGCAATAAAATTCTCAGTAAAGATGTTATACATGCAGTTCATTTACTCTGGTTCCTTCACACTGCCTGATCCTACCCCTAGTATTATTTCCAAAAAGTAGATGAAAAGACTGACAGAGTGGGGGTATTAAATAATAGTTGTGTGATTTATCCACCCAGCTATTTGCAAGCTATTTTGCATTCAAGTGATAAAGGAATGTTGAAGCTTATTGAGGTTTCCTGTGCTGTTGAGCATGGAGAAGTAGGTAGAGAGTGCTTTTCCTGGTTTTCAAATATGTATCTTAGTATACGTCTTCTAATTTCAGAATGATTATGATATTTGGTGGTTTTCACCTACAGTTACACGAGAATATCACTCTTCACTGGAAAAGTCTTTTTAAAGAAGGATTGAAAATACAGATATGGTTGCATCTTTAAGATCCCAAAATGGAAGGCAAATTAAAGTACTTTATTTTTATTACTATTCTAAATCATATTTGTTTAATGCAATTCTCAGCTCTTTATGTGCTTGATTCATGGTTTGTGCAGGATTAGGGCTGGCAAGCCCAACTTTCAAAGTGATCTAGGGAACCAGTTGCAGTCTATTTCTTTTAATTCTGAATAAGCCTCACTCTTATTCCAGAAAAAAATCAAATTCATGCTGTGGACTTGAGTAGGGAGAATTTATCCTACACTATTTGCAAATAAAAGCACATATGTGTTTGATGGCTGCTTAAAGGAATGGTTTGTGCTGCCTCTGTCATTTATTACTGAAGTATAGTATAAGTCCTGTTGCCATGGAGTAGCAATGCATATCAATTTTAGACAAATTTTAGAGTATGAAAAGTATACGGGGCTAGCTCTAAAGCAGAGGAGGGACCTTTAGGCAAGGAGAATATAATAAGTCAGTCTTGAATTTGGACATAATTTACCTATTCTTTCATAGTGTGTCCTTTAAGAAAAGACAAATAATGGTGTCCTGATGATACACTTCATCTAAATGAGATCACAATGTCCTCCAATCTTCCATAATGAAACTGGACTAGTATTGACCATCATGACTGCATAAAATTCATTGGTAACACTTGAAAAGTTCAAATGTCCTGTTCAAACACCAACCAATTGAAACTGTCTTTACCTGCAAGATATGCTGACATAAATGTGAGAGAGAAAATTTCAGCAAAAGCAATGGTGTTGTTTTAGTATAAATTATTACATTCTATTTCAATTTATGACCAGAGTGAAAATACTCGCTTTTTAGAAGCAGGAAACTCAGAAAATTCTAAATTTCCATGTCTAAAAACTGAAAAAAAAATTTAAAAATCTAGCACTTAGATTCACTCTCTATTGCTGCGAGCCTTGAAAATAAGAAAAAACTTCACAGAATCTACCATCACCACTCAGTTGAAATCCATTAATACTTTGATCCCTGGTATTAACTGTTGTGCTCTCTCTTGCCTAGGAAGTTAAAATTAAGGACTACTAGGCAGTAAAATGAAAGAGGAATGCCTTTTACTGGTGTGGCTCTTGCCCACCAGAACTTCATAAACATTAGAGAAACCTTTCAGAGATGTTTCCCCCTTGCATTAAGCTTGCATGGTGCTTCTGCCAGTACCAACACATCATATCAGGAGTATACCCCAGAGTGGGAAGTCTGATGTGCCTGCAGAGTAGCTATTGTGGTGGTCACTTTGTCTCTTCTCAAGCTGGCAGAGACAAGCATGCAGAAAATTAGGCTGAGAGAAAAAGAATACCCACAGCAGGGTGATTTATGAGATAGCAGCCATTCAAACACATAGACGCCTGTACAAAGTGTACTTCAAAATTTTATATTGGCATCTCCCCTACCTAGAGAAAGTATGATGGTTGAACGAAACAAAAGGTAAGGTAAAAAGGGGAAGGGAAATGCAAATACAGTGGTTCAGTATAGCTCAGTTTGTTATTTTGTGTTGACAAAACAAATGTTATACATATGATTTTCAAAGAATTTAGTCATTCCCCATGACTGTTACTTACTCTTTACTGAATGCAAACCTAATTTTCATAGCTGCCTACAATAACGTAAATGCATCTCTATCCAAACATATTTGGAATGCATTTTTCAGGGTTCTCCTTGAACATTTTTTTCTTCCAAAATAGAAGGAAGAACTGAAACCAAAAATATCATAACAGATATATATAACAACTGTTCTCAGTATCATGGAACACCAAACAAAGGTTGTGATGCTGAAGAGTAAAACTAAAAAGTAAAGTAAATGATGAGGCTAAAACTGAACCTCTTTTTTGAGGAATGCTTTCATGTTGCTACAGACACTACTCTGAATTTCCTTATCTGTGTATTTTAAGAGAACATTTTTCATTCCATCTGCCCAAGCAGTCATCATCCTGCCTTTAACTATGATTAGATGATTAGTTTGTCATACCTAATATTCATCTTCAGATGTAACCCAATGACACACCGAGTTATTTATGAGAATGTTTAAGAGTCTCTTGGCTTGCCTGCCTTCCTGAATATACATCGTCATCTGTGAAAAACAGATGAGAGTGAAAAACAACAGGGTTTGTTGTTTTTTTTTAATCAGGGTATTGGTGTTTACATGCAAGCCATGTGTTACATAAGAGTATGAAAAATTATTTTTTGAAAGTTATACTGGAGATTTGATCGTATTTTTTTCAAGTTTCAAAAAAATGTTACTCCATTGTTTCTTTAACAAACAGTTGGATTCTTATTTTGAATTCTGCTTGCAGAAAAATCATTCATTAGGTATTGTTAGCTGTATTATGAAAACACTTCTTAAACATCAAGGAAGTATTCTGAGAAGATGAATTAACTGAAAAATAGAAAGAATTGTTGCTTTTCTGTATTAATAAGGAAACACACTGATTAGATAATTCTTTCAGGATACTGTTCTAATTGCTTTGAAAATATTTAATTCCTAACATCAGTAAAGTAATTATATAAGATGGATTCTGTCCTTTGATTGCTGCTTTCCTAGACAGCAGTTTTCTAGTAATATGTGAATCAAATGGAAGATCTGTCTTGAAGGACTGCACCAGAAACAATTTCAGAAAAGGAGAGTCCTATTTAGGACCAGACTTACTGCCCAGCCCAGCTGGCAGCAGACATCTGTGTAATGAACCTTTAAGTCTGTTTGGGATGACAAAACACCTACCTTCTATCTTCATGTTTCACAGACCTCCCAGGACAAAAAAATATCTCAATGAACGTAGGACTTTTCATTATGAGTTGTCACTGTTGTGTTTCACATACTGGTTCCTGTATGATGAGCGAATGACTATTGGACTATTTTTATCAGATATGCTGCTAAAAATCAAAAGAGAAGGGTGTTATAAATTTACACAGAAACTGCACCCATGCTGGTCCCTTCCTCCAGGCTTGAAGATTTCAGGGGCTTTACAGATTTACAACTTCCTTATAGCTTCTCCATCTTAACAGATAGGAGCACAACAATAATTCAGAGGTACTGAGAAAGGGTGAGTAAAAAAGGGGTAGATGCTAGGAGGTTTTATGGATAAAACTACACATCAGGTGTACTCATGTATATGACCTGAATCATAGAATAAGCTACAGAAGAAACACTTCCCTGCGGAGCCTATTCCAGTGCCCAATCACCCACTGGGTGAAGAATCTTTTTCTAATATCCAACCTAATTCTCCCCTGACACAATTTCAGGCCATTCCCTTGGGTCCTGTCACTGGTCACCACAGAGAAGAGATCAGTGCCTGCCCCTCCTCTTCCCCTCACAAGGAAGTTGTAACTGCAATGAGGTCTCCCCTCAGTCTTCTCTTCTCCAGGCTGAACAGACTAAGTGACCCCAGCTCCTCCTCATACAGCTTCCCCTCAAGGCCTTTCACTATCTTTGTTCTCCTCCTTTGGACACTCTCTAACATCTTAATATCTTTATTATATTGTGGTGCCCAAAACTACACACAATATTCAAGGTGAGGCCTCACCAGTGCAGAGCAGATCAGGACAATCCCCTCCCTTGACCCACTGGCGATGCTTTGCCTGATGCCCCCTCAGGACACGGTTGGCCCTTCTGGCCACCAGGACACTGTGACTCATATCCAACTTGCTGTCAAACAGAACCCCCAGGTCCCTTTCCGTGGCACTGCTTTCCAGCATCTCATTCCCCACTCTGTACGTACATGTGGGTTTGTCCCATCCCAGGTGCGGAATCCGGCACTTCTCCTTTTTGAACTTCAGATAGCTGGTGATTGCCCAGTCCTCTAATTTGCCAAGATCTCTCTGCAGAGTCTCCCTGCCCTTGAAGGAGTCAACAGCTTCTCCCAGTTTTGTATCATCTGCAAACTTGCTTAGTATCCCTTCCAGTTCTGCATCCAAATCATTTATGAATATATATTATCCAATTGTTCACCCACCTCATGATGTGTTTATCCATTGTCTGTTCTGGATATTTTGTCCAGAAGGGTCCTGTGAGAGACAGTATTGAAAGCTTTCCTGAAATCCAAAAGGATTACATCAACTGGCTTCCCTTGATCATCTGGGTGGGTTACCTTGTCATAAAAGGAAATCAGATTGGATAAGCAGGACTTTCCTCTCATGAAGTTGTGCTGTGATCAATGACTGCGTTGTCTTTCAGATGTTTTTCAATACTTCCCCAAATAATCTTTTCCATAACTTCAATTGAGACAGACAGGCCTCTACTTTCCAGGGATCATGTAATCAACAAATATTTTCTATAATAATTAGATGATTTGGACTTCAAGTATTAATTTAATTGTAACTTAACTAAGTTGCACTTTTTTAATAGATCATTAAAACATTAGTTACACTAGCAGTAAAATCTTGCTTCATTTATTAGATGGGCTTCCTCTTTCCCCTAACAGCCTTTTGATGGTAGCATCAGGGATGATTTCTTACTATTTCTTATTGCTGAGCTCTTCCTGAAACAATGTGCATTTTCTGTCTTTAAAACTTTGGTTAACAGACACTTGTGTTTTTGTCAAATGCTTCCATTCTTGGTCATACCTACTTTGAATTTGTTTTCCCCTCCTGATGCATCTCATAGGAGGCTTAAAGTGCAACTCTTCTTCTAGTGACTTTTTAATTCCTCCCTCAGTACAGAAGCTGGGGTCTTGACATGTAGAAAAAAAGATGGAGACTAAATGGGATTAATGAGCATTTAAAGGAAAAATAATTACTTTAAAAATTATAAATCAAATTTATATTTGAAGTATATAACCCCTTGATGTTTTGTTCATGTTATACATTTTTAAGGTTATATTAAATAAGAGATTCTTGAGGGTGACTAGTACTGAAATTATGGTATTTAATTTGTAAGACAGTATTTAATTGATATCAAGTTTTTCTTAAAAAAACACTAGTTGTCATAATAGATCACAATAGGACAGAGACATTTCAGAGTCAAGAACATTATGGCATAATGTTCACTGGTATGAACAGATGGAAAAGTGACAGGCAAGCTGATAGCATGGTCAAAACTGATGAAGGAAAAGATCATTTGGGACTGGGAAGAAAAAAGTATTATTTTTGAAAGGAGATGTATTTCTAGGAGTTGTCCTGGAAAATTGCATTAGCATTAAAATTGGTCTGGAGAGATGACCGGCATGAATATAAATATTAATGAAACAGTTAATATTTCTGCTTTCAAGCTAGGCAAAATTCATGGTGAGAGAGACTGAATGATAATAAACTATAAGGAAAGACTAGAACATAGTGAACAAATTATTGGCATATTAGCCTTTCAACTAGTCTGAAACAGAAGTTTGGTGATCTAAGGGCTTAACAGTTGGTTTAATGTGCCTGTGGTACCTATGTTTTTTTATACTGGATGTAAACAACTTCTTGAATATAGTATTTGATGGACACATCTTTTTATAGGACTTGAGGTTTGTAAAGCATGCATATATAATTCATAGATCTACATAATATTTTTATGTAACTTTAAAAATTATCACAAAGGGCTTAATGAAGTTTTTCCATGTTATTTTTTAAGCATCTGATATTGTACTGCTAAAAAGTTAACAGAATCTTCTTTCTGTGGATCAGTGCAATTGTTTTTTGTGTACTGCTCAGGGTTTGTGTAGGCAGTGCTCTGTGGCAGAAAATTTCACAGCCTAAGTTGTATGGAAAAATATTTTGGTCTGAGACATACAGTATTGCCCTGAATTTTATATACATTAAGAAAAGCTGAATATCTGTACATACTGAAGAAGAGCGAAGGGTACTTATTTGAGTATAAACACTTTTAGAACCTGGAAACAAACATGCAAAATAAAATTCCTGTTGTGATTAAATGAAACCCCTGCACACACAAGCAATGTAAGCAGAAAGAATACCAGGAAGTAGACTCCCTGTCTCTAAATCTCTTATATTGGTACAATTTTCTCCTAAATAGATACTATTTATACAGTTAAGAATGAAGCCACATAAAAGACTGCTGACTTTACATATTTACTTATAAAAATGACAAATCACAGAGAGAGGTCCACTGGATGAAGTTAAACTTGCAGATAGTTAGCAGGCAAATTCACATTCTCCCACAACCTGGACAGCTGACAGTTGTGGACTTCCTTAGAAATAAAATATATATTGCTTGTGTAAATAGTGTAAAATAGCTGATTTTTAGATTTATGAAATCTAGTATGTCAATATCCTCAGCTGACACGACACACTGAAGCTGTGCTGGTTTATGTGAGACGAAAATGAGACACTATGTCTCAAATGCTGTTTGGTTATAACTTTTGGAATAATCTATATATACACCTATGAATAACATAGTTTTCAAAATGTGCATACTTCAGTCAGTGTGTAGTAGTAGGGGTGGTGTGAATGAAAAGCATTTTATTCAATTCAGAAAATATTTTCTGTGACCATTATTAATATATGTATTACTTTGCTGAATTTACTTTTGTTTCTATTTAAAATTATAAAAGCTATTGACTTGTACTGTAAGTCTTTTCCACCCTATTCATATTGCAATCTCTCAGACACATCTTTGAGGTAGGAATAACATTTTTAATAAGTAAATTCATAAAACTACATAATGGAATTCTTAACACAGGCAAAAATTTGAGATACAGTGCAGGGGCTATAAGCCAGGCCACTACTTGAATATTTTTTTCTTCTAAAAAATTCAGCTTTAGCATGTGTGATTTCCCAAGCCTCGGTGACAAGATGACAGACATTTGTAGTTCTTAATTATTCATAAACCTTATTTATGATACTGAGAAAGTGCAGTTATTAGAAAAGAATTAAAGAATAACAGTCCATCTATATTACTACAGTTTGTGAACAAGTTTTTCAAATAGAAGGAGATTTTGAAATTGTATTTTAAACTGTATGACCACATCTACTTAGGTACTTGTGTATTATATTTCAGGGAGATTTTTTATGACTGTTTTTTTCAGTGCATTTCAAGGGAAATAACAGATCCCTTCAATGTGTCATAATTAATCAGATCTCCCTTGCAAAAGTGGTCAAAAAGAAGAAAAAAATGTGATGATTATAGAAGGATGCACTATACACTAATACAGATTGATAGTATGTTTACTATGGATGATTCCTATACCTGTCTTCTAAAACAAATACTAAGAAAAAGAAAAATAATAAAATCATTGCTATATATTATGCCTATTGAAATAACATCTATTTGCTTTATATCTATGCACTTGCACTAGCCCAGTGGTAGAAGAAAATGTGCAAAGCAGTCTTAAGCAAGCTATTCCAAATGAAACTACATTGTTGCATACAGTTACAGTTCAACTACAATAAATACCCTGTTTGATACTAATATATTCATTAAGATTCTGTTTGCTGGTAAATATGTGTTACTGCCAAGCTTCTTTGTTAACATGAAGTTTGCAATGCAGATGACCACCAATAAAACTACCTGTCTGTAAGGGTACAAGATATGTTGATATAAGATCAGATTGTCAATGTAATCAAGAAATTCTTGTAGGATAAGGCAGGGGTCAATTATGCTACAAGTCTTCAGTGTGTTGCCTACAGGGGCATTCACTGCTCCTTCACAGAGGTTCTTTGGTTTCATGGGGCTCACACCAGAAATGGATAGGAAATAGGAAAGGGCCGGGCCGCTGCACATTTGGCAGACACCCAAGACTGGCAATTTAGAAATTAATCTGTCCGGGGCTGATGACTGCTATAGGACAAACACACTATCTAAACCATCCAGACAGAACCCTAAATAATGCAGTTGTTCTATTCTAGCCTTTAATATAGGGGAAAATTTAATGTTTTGGAATGTAAAAAACCACATCAAGGCTCATCTACTTTCACAGAAGCAACTAATTTTGGATAAGTTTGAATAGAATGGACAGAAATCATTATTATTTTCATCAGTCTTTATGTTGACCATAAAGAGCCAAATGTTGTGAAGTGCTGACTTATATTGTCATGCCCATTGTCAATGAGCAGTTGACAAGGCTGCTTATGGTCTTAGATGAATCACTTTGACTCCTTTGAAGCAATAGACTTGGATTAAAAGTAACCATTACTGCAGAGTTAAACATCATTATTCTTTCACTTCTGCAATAAGTGGTTTTGCAATCCTTATCTAAAATGTACTTCAGAATGGCAGTAAATGCAAAAGTAATATCATGAGGGCAGCAGATGTTGCTCAAATTTTTCATCCATAGTAATTTTAAACTAAATTCTAAAGTCTTGCCCCCCAAAGAAGAACCAGGGATTACTTTATTAAAATTATTGCTATATTTAGCAGCTTAAAAATTTGCAGAAACATGCAAATTCTGTGATTTAGATTTAATACAAATATTTCAAAATACAGATCTGAAAAATGTTCTCTATTTTTATTACAGGCCTATTCAATAAAATATATACCTTTGGTATAATTTATTCTGTTGTATATAGCAAAGCATTTTCATTGTCATCAAAAATATATTTTAGCACTTGCGAATTACAGGGGACGTTAACTCCTCAGATAACCCACAATATTGGATACAGTATCTTGAACCGGCTCATAAATATGTAGACATGATACACATGTATATTTTCTGTTGGAAATGGCAAGTGAAAGATCTTTGAGAATCCTAAACTTACTAATGATTAAGCTACTTAAGCTGTCTTTATGCTACTTTCATGGATATATCATAAGACATCATTTTCATTGAAAATAAGCTTTAAATAAGGCAATTTTTGTAAGAATTCAAATATTGTTTTTTCTTGCATGAAAAAATCATTTTCTTGTAAGGTGGTCATGCCTCCCTTGCTATTCTAAAATCACTACGCACAAAGCAATAAAATTACAGAGCTTAGCATCCTCCAAGGATGAAATCACAGTGAAGAAAGCTGTGATATACTTTATGCTGTTGATCATGTTGTATCATATCGCATCACATGATGATACCACAATAGAAGAGAGCTGGTTATTTACACAGTGTTTCTGACTGAAAAATGTAAACAAAAATGAGTCAAGCACCTTGGCAATGCATTGACTTTCTAGTTCATATCCAGAGTTCTACAATGTTGTTCATTAGTTCTGTTGTTAACATACATGAGGCACCTGTTTTTAAGGTAAGAAATCAGTCAGATGATGAAGCGTCAGTGGTGTTTTCAGATAAATATGAATCCGTTTCCTTTTAGTTCATTATTAAGTCAAGGGTATGCTACTCTATGATCCAAGAAAGATGAAATGCTGCTAGATTTGTATGCAGTTTAAGGAGTTCTATGACACAGAGTAACTTGTTAGATTCTAAGACATATAAGTTCAAGAAAATCTCCAGTGTAGTAAATAATATTTTTTAAAAAATCTTTAGGTAGAATTCACATTTTAACATATATTAACAGAAGTCTGGTGGCTATTCAGAAACTCTAAGTCCCATTGACACGGTTGGAATTGGCTTGGAAAAGCTCAAGTGTACTTGAACATTGCTGTAGGTATAAATGCTTGAGCATTAAAAGCTATGACAGTTGGAGCTTCTTCCCAGAACTAAATGCTCCTTCTTTTTAAAGTCAATTTGAAGGTGAATCCTATTGTGAATTGCTTTTCTCTGCCAGAGGACCATTATAAACAGAGATTCTTTGTTGCAGAAGACAGCCTAGCTATTCTTCCTCACTTCACAGTGTACTTCCCCTCACTGAAGAGGTGCCTGATGTCTGTGGAAAGTCCACATAACACATCCTGTTCTGAGAGTCACATGTTCCTCCTTGTGCCACTGTCATAAGTAGTATTTCTCTTTTCTATTATTTAAAGGTGTCTAATTACTCTAGGTTATTCCACTCTGTTCATAATTGTGGTAAACACCTAATTATTAATTTGAAAAGCTCGTCTGCATCAGATTACAAAATAACCTCAAGTCTCAGGCTATTCTCAGGAGAACAATTTCCGAAAGATGTTAAATGTTCATGCTGTATCTATGTCTTATTTCCCAGGACTGCATGGGCATAAGATTCCACTAACCAGACAAAACTCACCATTCCTATTAAATGCATTAATCTTCCTCTCACATAGGTTTAGAACTTCTGTCCTGTACACAAGTGAGATATAACAGTTTTCCTCACCTGTTTCTAGAAGGTGTTTCCTCAGAACCTCCTCTGGGGCACTTCCCTATTTCATGAGTTACAATCTCTTCAGAAATAATGGTCATTTAAATTTCTCTTCCCAACCCTCTTACACATTGTTTTCATGCTGGAATGGCTTGAGCTGATGAATCATAGCTCTTTTCTTCCTTGCTGTTTATCCTCCTGCCCTTGGAGCTTTGAAGATAATCAGTCAGGCATGTTTCTCCTTCTAAAAGCTATTTTAAAATTGAGAAGTCAATTGAAAATGTCATTCTTAGGAGAGTTGCTAAAGTTTAATATGCAAAGAAAATTATAATTGTGTCCATGTTAGTAGCAAAGCAATATAGATAGAGGTACTTATCAAAAATCCTAATGAATTTTCAATTACCTTGATTTTTCACTTCACATCTCCTAATATATTTCATAAAGGCCTGATTTCATCTTTTAAAAGAAGTCTCCAGAGGTTTTAGAATCAGGACCACAACCTGGCCAGAAAAAGCAAGTAGAAAGTGGCGGGACGAATTTTATGATTTGTTTTACTGCACTAGGCAGCGTGGATCCTTTTGTTTCAATCTCTTTCTAGATGTTTATCTTCATCTAAGTAAAAAAGTATCCATGCATAACTTGTTATTCACTCAAGGATATTATTATGTCATTATACAAGAGATATACCATTGTATAATAGGACCTGTATACCAAGGCTTTGTAACAAGCTCCCAAATACTATGAAAGGAATTTGATCAAAGTGCTCTCAGTGTAGAAGACATATTTCACTATGATATTTAACAGTAGAACTAATAAAACAGAGACTTTATTTGGATGCTGTTGAATCACAGTAAGATTCCCATTTTTAGACAGAGTCCACCTTCACTTGATTGTTGTTTGTAATCAATGGAGAAGGTTTACTTCTCATTCTGTCTCCTGCATCATTAGAACTATCCTGGAAAAAAACATTTGCTGTACAAAAAGTGACAATAATTCTTTTGTATTCTCTTCTGAAGTTCTGGTTCAGGAGTCCATATACTATAGCATTAAGGCAGCTGTTGAAATATGCCATATAATAACTGGATACAAACAACCACTCTGGAATCCTAGGGATTACAGTTTTCGGGTTGACAGACACAGCAAGGCCTATAAAGTTCAAAGGAGCCCAGCAGACTGCGAACAGTACAAATACCACAAACATGGTTACAAAGTTTCTGAAGTCATGTGGTTTCAGCCTAGGGTTGTTATCTGGTTTAACCCTTCGCCTTACCTGAATAACGAGGATCCATATTCTCAAGTAACAGAAAGTAACTACGGCTATGGGAAGCAGGAAATGGAAAAACACAACTGCTATTGTATATGCTGAGCTCACAGATTGTGCAAATGTACATGAGTAAATCCTGGGGTCATACTGTAGCGATCCCACAAACAGGTTTGGCACAATAGCAACAAATGTTAGGACCCATATAAGAACAACATAGCATAATGAATTCTTGTTGCTGTATAGCTTGTCATATTTGAGACTGTGGCAGATATAGCAGTACCGATTGATAGCGATGCCTGTAATATTGAAGATTGATCCAATGACACTTAGGCCCATCAAGAAGCCACTAATCTGGCAGTGTAGGTATCCCAGTTTCCATCCGTTGTGAAACACAGATGTGAGGACCAGTGGATATGGGTAGATAGCTACAATCAAGTCTGCAACTGCCAGGCTTACAACAAACACATTTCCTGTAAAATAAATATAAAAAGGCAAGTATTAGTTTTTCTTTTGCTCTTTTCTGTCATTTCTACTCTCAGTATATTAATGAGCAGCCTTAAGTGGAACACTTTAAATGTGATTAGTTTTTACTTTCTAGATCAAAATTCATTATATCAGAAATAAGACACTCATTTTGAGTCTAAAAAGGTAGCTTAAATTAAAGATGCACCTTTTAAAAGAAAACTGTCTTTAAGCCTAATTACCATGACCTAGTATATTTATCATGTCATTTATTTGGATTCCTCCGATCACACAGACTTAGAATTAATACTGAATTAAGATATTCATAACTTTAAGCCTTGCCTTGGTTTTAAATAGTATCTCTTGAAAAATCAGCAGAAATAATATTACTAATAAATTTCAAAACTCACATTTACCTTCCTTATTTAATTTAATTCCCTTTCAGTACATTACCCCTTAACTTTTCCAGTCCTGAAATGAAAATCTCTTTTCTCCCATTTATATTTCAAGCTTCCATGACTTTTACGTGACTTTTATAGTAACTGTCTTTGAATCTGCTGCCTAGGACTTACCTAAACTTAACTTCTAAGAGTCCAGCTGAACACAGACTTAGTTGTCTTTTCCAAACTGAGAGACATGCTCTTCAGTAAAAAAGTGATGCTGGGCAGTGACCTAGACAGTTCCTAGACACTACTGATGCCCCGTTAAGCAATGAAATTAAGCAATGAAATATTCTCTTGGTTCATTTTTTAACAGAGGGAGATGATAGAACCCCTCTCTGTTCTTCAAAAACAATGGAATCCATCATGTTTTGAATTATTCTTTTGAGTATAGATTGTATTTTCTTTTTTTAGTTGCTTAAATGATAACTCATCTGAACACCTCCCAACCATTCTAGTTTCTAAGAAGAAGCTCACAAGATACATTGAAGTCACTTTTATTAATTTTTTAAAAAAATAACTATTACATATAATTGGTCTAGTTGTTCATGTACATTTCTACAGAAAGTTATAAATATGTGTATATACATGCATATATGTAGGTATATAAACACATATTTTAAATAGCATTTGTGTGTTTGAGATTCTATTTTGCAGTTCTGAGATTTATTTAAGGAAGATGAAATATGAGTTTCTGTTGCAACCTGTAATAAAATATATTGTTAGCTTTAGATGATGTAGAATTTCCTTATTAATCCAAAGTGGAGCTGGTGAACTGTTTTGTGCTTAAGCAGACAAAATACAAACAGATAAAAACAGTTTACAGGAAAAGATAAAAGTATCTATGGAACAATAGGGCATTGTATCTCAAGTATCTTAAAATGCATCTTCTCTCACTAATCTCAGCCTTTAAATGACCAACTAGAAACGTTACATCTGTAAATGCTGACAGAGAAAAACATAGAAAATATCTGTCTCAGGATACTACTTACACTGTCCTGATTAAATCCTGATACATGCAAAAGTACCACATTTGATATTTATACTAATGGTCTCAATTTAAAGACAGCTACAGAAGCTGTCACCAGTTTTGTATCTGGATTTATAAACAACTTTCCCATGATAGTGTCTATAGTTTTTTCTTCTTTGTCTGGGAGTTCACTGCCAGACTGAAATATGCTTATCCTGAAGCCTTTGACAGAATTCCAGATCATTTCAGCAAAAACTTCAGAGCTCCTTTCAGCAGAAGATGATATGGGGAAAAAACCATTGCTTTCAGAATTTACACTTGATGTTGTGGCAAGCGACACAAGAATAAGACACTGTGTGGAACTTAGAGCTCTGTTTTTTCTTATGAATCAAGGATTGGAAAGTAAAAGAAAGTCTGTTGTTAGAGGGTTTTTTCCCCTGTCAAGAATATTGCAGAATTGATGAAATGGTAATGTATAAAATCCAGACCTTTGTCAAGGTCTCTCTTCAGAGTCTCCCTGCATTAGAAAGAGTTAACGGCTTCTCCCAGTTTTGTATCATCCACAAACTTGCTTAGTATCCCTTCCAGTTCTGCATCCATTTCTGAAGATGTGGAAGAGCATAGGGCCCAAGATGGAGCCCTGTCGAAACCCCAGTCTGATTTGCCCCATTCACTGCTACCCTCTGTGCTCCACCCATGAGCCAACTGCTCACCCACTGCATGATGTGTTTATCCATTGTCCATTCTGGACATTTTGTCCAGAAGGATCCTGTGAGAGACAGTATTGAAAGCTTCCCTGAAATCCAAAAGGATTACATCAACTGGTTTCCCTTGATCAACTGGGTGGACTTCTCTCTCATGAAGCCATTGGCTGTGACCAATGACTGTGTTCCTTTCAAATGTTTTTCAATACCTCTCATAATAATCTTCTCCATAACTTTATCAGGCACTGAAGTGGCACTGACGGGTCTGTAGTTTCTGGGATCCTCCATCCTGCCCTTCTTGAAAATTGGGACAATGTTCACCAGCTTCCAGTCAGCTGGGAGCTCTCGGGATGCCCAAGACCACTCTAAAACCATCAAGAGAGGTTGTGTGATGACATCAGCCATCTCTTTCAGGATTCTGGGATGAATCCCATCAGGCCACGCATATTTGTAGGGATCCAGCTGGAGCAGCAGATCCCGCACAATTTCAGGGCCGACTGGGCGTTGATCATTCTCACCATCATGGTCCTCCAGCTGAGGGCACTGAGACCCCCTTGGTCCATCATCCAAGTTGAAGACAGAGGCAAAGAAAGTGTTAAACACCCCTGCCTTGTCTCTGTCCCCATCTGTGAGGTGACCATCCCCATCCTGTAACAGGCTGATGATATTTCTGTCCTGGTTATTGCCATTAATGTACTTGAAAAACCTCTTTTTATTGTCCCTCACATTTCTGGCAACTTCAACTCCAGCTAAGCTTTGGTCGCACAAATTTTATCCTTAGAGCAGTAAGCAGCATCTCTGAATTCTTCCCATGTCACTTGACCTTGCTTCCACCAGGCATGCACTTTCCTTTTTTGCCTTATTTCCAATAGAAGATCCCTGTTCAGCCAAGCCGGCCTTCTACCTCGCCTGCTTGACTTCTGACATTTGGGAATTGCCTGCTGCTGTGCCCTTAGGAGGTGATGTTTGAAAAGTGACCAGCACTGGTGGACCCCAGCATCTGCAAAAACACTTTCCCAGGAGACCTTACTGACTAATTCCCTGAGCAGCCTGCAGTTTAACTTTGGAAACTGAGTCTAGGAAGAGTAGGCACTCTGTCTGAATCAGCCAAATTTCAAGACTCCAGAAACTCATGCACCATGGTTGTTCCAGGTTTTCTCAGTTGGCTGCTGTAGAGTAACAAACTGAAAGTCTTGGAAACACAAGCTGTGTCATACGAAAATTGGAGGCTTGGTTTGGAAACCAAGTCCCAAGCTGCCAGCTTATGGTTAGCCTGTCAGCTGAATGAAAAAAGCATGGGGCTGGAAACTGCTTGGAAACCAGATACCTGCTTGCAGAGTGCACTTTTATCTTCAACTAGAATTCAGATACATTTTTGTTGTGAGCAAAGAAACTGTTGCAAAGACAGAATAGAAAATCCAGTAAAAAAACTTTTGGGATTAGTATGTTTTTTGTATATTTTGAGGTTCATTGTTTCAGACTCTGAGGTTGGATCTGAAATGATGTTGAGCTTTCATATGTTATATAATATGCTATTTAAAATACGATCCTAGTTTTAGGTACTCCAAATCAGTGAAAAATATTGATAATTTGTTCAATTCCTATATTTTAATGCCATATTGTGAAATTAAACCCTTATGTTTGGAGAATAATTAGAATCATAGAATCAACTGAGTTGGAAAAGACCTTGCAGATCATCAAGTTCAACCCTTGATCCACTACTACCGTGGTTACTAGACTACGGCACTAAGTGCTACATCCAGTCTCATCTTAAAAACTCCAGAGACCATGAATCCACCACCTCCCTGGGCAGTTCATTCCAGTGTCTGATTACTCTCTCTGTAAAAAATTTCTTCCTAATATCCAGCCTAAACCTTCCCTGGCACAGCTTGAGTCTGTGCTCTCTTGTTGCCTGAGAGAAGAGACCAACCCCCACCTGGCTACAGCCTCCTTTCAGGGAGTTATAGAGTGATGAGGTCTCCCCTGAGCCTCCTCTTCTCCAGGCTAAACAACCCCAACTCTCTCAGCCTCTCCTCACAGGACTTGTGCTTGAGTTCCCTCAGCAGCCTGGTTGCTCTTCTCTAGACCTGCTCCAGCACCTCAATGTCCTTCCTGAACTGAGGGGCCCAGAACTGGACACAGCACTCCA
>VXAY01004948.1:211142-232242 GCA_013399855.1 Oxyruncus cristatus
TTTTTGTCAATATTTCTTCTGGACAGCCTAAAATAGACACTGTGACCTCTTGAAGGATTTTTCTTCTCTTCAGCAACTACTGACATACAACTCCAATTTTTTTCAATATTCTTGTGATTAGTTAATTAGAAAATTCATTACTTTTAAATTTAATGCTTAATAGAAATAAATTGGGGTTTGGATTTGTGCCTTTTATCTTAGCAGCATTAAACTAAGTTTTTACTAAGAGTTCCCTTACATGGAGGTGTAATTCAGCGTACACATGAATTTGCCATGCAATTGCATCTTTAGAAGTAGGCTTTGAACTAGAAAAAATTGGGTAAAATAATGACTTAGGTAACTCCACTGACAAGTTGAAGCAGTATAAGTAAGCAAATAAGTGGCTGTGTATACTGAATATAACTTACATTATTGAATTGTTACTCATCTCCATCTTGCTTTAGTTACTTACCTGTTCTCTGGATTTTACTTTCATAAAGAGTGGTGTGGAATTTTTCAGAAAGTATTTCTTTTTCTATTGCTTAAAACTGAACTGTTTGTTTATTACTGAATGTAGTCAAAGGACATGAGACTATGGCACTTGCTAGCAGGAAAGAAAAATATAAATGATGTTGACTTTCAGTACCTACATAGGTCTTCAGATCTTATCACTCAGTGTTCTTATCTAATCTGTAGCATTAGACTGTCCAGTATAATGAAAGAAATTGCTGAAACCTATACTTGCTGTCAAAAGTATTGGATTTTGTATTATAGTAATTTCAGTGTGGTAGCATTTAAAAGCTCTTTTATGGAATCTGAAGGATTTGTACCCATTGATTTTTGTTATGACTCAGAAATATCCTAACTGCTCACTTTGAGAAATGAAACACAATTTGTAAAATTAAGTTCAATACCTCCAGTGTAAAAAATGTGAACCCTTTTACTGTGTGAAAACAAAACAGATTTGCAAAACTATATCATTATACTCTGAGTCTCATAATGTTATGTATATAATATCTTGGCTGTTGGAACTCCTTTGCTTTTTTAATGCCAATTTTTTTCTCTTATACTCCTTTCTATCTTTGTTTTAATGCTAGGGAAAATCTTACCAAAAAAAAAAAAAAAAAGCTTTTAAGAAAGCTGAAAAGTTATATATAGATAGCTAAAGATAGTATCCTTTTAAATATTTAGTAAAAACTTTTCCAGTTCTCCCTCTGAACCTTACTGTTCAGTTCTTGATCTTTTTTTAGGAACAGGTTTTTAGTGTGCCAACATACTTCATTATTTAACAAAACTTAACAAACCAGAAGTCAACACTACTACTTATGAAACTAAAAATAAAGAAGGCACCCAAAGAAAGGCTGTATAGTTATCTCAATGAATATTAAAAAAAAAAGTATTTCTATGTTGAAAGGATGCCAAGAAAGAAGAGGTTCTGTATAATCAGTGTATGTCAAAGATGCTGTGCATTTATATTGTGCTACAAAACCTGACTTGAAGTTTACTGTGAAGAGGAATGAGCAGTAAGGAAGCCTTAGCTTCAGACTGAACAGTAACTTTCCATTTCTTTACTTTGTTGCATTAGCGAATAATCCACTTATTTTTTTAAACAATATCCTTGTAAAATATTCTACAGGTAACTGAATGCTGCAACAAAAAGGGTAGGGAGTGCGGGAAAAATTTCTTTCACATCTCAGCTATAACCGCCTAGATTTTCTTACTTTAGTTTCAGAAAGATCTGTATTTAGCTTTGTAGGGGAAAAGATTTCTTTGACATATTTGAACGACAGCTTGAGCTCCTCAGAGAGCCACTTTAGCCCTTTCCATGTACGAGCACAAAAACATCTGCTTTAGCAAATTAACGTATTTTTTAAAGTAACAGCAGAAGAGCTTCCCCTAAAGATCTGAAAATTCGTCACTCAAGACTAACAGCCTTCATTTGTGTGGAGTAAAACTGATCAGTTCACAATGCAGAAGTTAACTATTTTGGTAACACATAAAAAACCTCCTTCTAACACTTTTATTGAAATTGTGAGTGTCAGTTTCACTCATTGATGGGCAATAGTAGAATTTGTTGGCATTATAGTAATTTCCTGTTTATAAATTCCAGTATCTGGAATAGTACAGTGTCAGTTCTTCACAGGATTTCTAGGTATATTTTATTAACAAGTTTGCTTCCTTTAAATTTGGTGTGGAAGATGTTGATCTGGTCAGAGCTTTAAAACAGATCAGTCAACCTTCTTACAGTGAGCTCAATCAATGACGAAAACTGTGTAAGACAGAGAACAATAAAAATAAGCCAGTTTCTCCCTGCCTTGTACTACAAGGCATATCCTTTCTTCTAGGATTGATTTCAGTCAGTTCAAGGACTGTGATGGTCTCCTGTGGTTCTCTTCTCATTTCTTAGGCCTGATCTGTTTTCTGCTCTTCTTGGCCATCTCAGCTCCTGCTGTAGCTGCAAGCTTTCTTCTTCTTGATGCCTTCCTGCGCCTTATCCTCTGTTGGCTGGTACTTGCTTTTATTGACCCTGGTCAGCTGCTTCCAAGGGAGAGAGTCATTTCCCCTTTCTTCTGGGAGATAAACTTCACCCATATATGCTTTTACTTACAAAGTGTGGCACACAGAGTGAGAAAGGTGAAAAATACCTTTAGCCAGACTTAAGAGATAAAAGAACAGTACTTAAACTTTTCATCTTCAAGACAGCTCCTGAAAATCTTTCCTTTAAGTCTGCAAGGAATTAAAAACCTATGCCAAACTACTAAGTACAACCAGTGAACAAACACATTCAGCCTTTTTCTTCCAGAATAAAGAACTACTTAGTTATACTTAGACAGTACTTACTTAGAGATTCTCAGTAGAGGTATAAAAGCCAGAAGATGTACAAAGGAGAAGCAGTATCAAAGGATCAAACCGAGTATTGTTTAGCTTTTTCTTTAGTGATTTGGATGAATGGTACCTCCTCAGCAAGTTTGCTGAACACAAAGCTGGGATGAGTGGCCAATACCCCAGAGTACTGTGCATCCCTTCAGAAGGAGACCAAGAGGCTGGAGGGATGGGCAGAGAAGAACTGTCTGAAGTTTAATAAAGGCAAATGCAGGGTCTTGAATATGGGGAAGAATAACCCCATGCACCAGTACATAGTGGCTGACCTGACGGGAAGCAGCTCTGCAGAGAAGGACCTAAGGGTCCTGGCGGACAACAAGCTGTCCATGTGTCTTTGTGACCAAGAAGTCCAATAGTATTCTGTGGTGCCCTAGCAAGAGCTTTGCAAGCAGATCGAGGGAGTTGTCCTGCCCCTCTACTCAGCCCTCACGAGGCAGCATCTGGAATGCTCTGTCCAGTTCTGTGCTCCTAAACACAAGAGAGACATGGAGCTCCTGGAGCAGGTCCAGTGCAGAGCAACAAAGTTGATTAAGGGACCAGACATCTCACTCATGAGGAAAGGCTGGGGGGTCTGGGCTTGTTCAGCCTTGAGAAGAAACAACTCAGAGGGGACCTTACCAATGCCTACAAGTATCCAAAGACAGTTTCAAGAGGAAGGATCCAGGCTCTTCTCAGAGGTGCCAGCAATAGCACAAGAGGCAACAGGCAGAAACTGAGCCACAGGAAGTTCCATCTAAATTCAAGGAAGAAATTCTTTACTGTGCAGGTGATTGAGCGCTGGAACAGGTTGTCCAGAGAGGTTGTGGAGTCTCCCTCACTGGAGAGATTCAAGAATCATCTGGATGCAGTCTGTGCCATGTGCCCTAGGATGACCCTTATTGAGCAGGGAGGTTGGAGCAGATGACCCCACAGTGGTCCCTTCCAACTTTACACAATCTGTGATTCTGTGAAAATATCTACCTCGGATTGGTCACAAAAGGTTTTCCCTGATGATGAATTGTCTGAACATCAGGACGACCTAGAGTCAATATCACTGACAAGCAAGCACTGCTCAGAATAGGAACTTGCTAATCACCCAAGACTGACAAAATTCTGTTATCCTTAATGGACATAAAAATTATTTCTCAGTTTATGGTAAAAATCAGGATTGCAATACTATTTAATTGTATGAACATTTCTTCAACAACTGGTTCACTGTTGAGAAATGCTACAATCCAAGCATTAGAAGCTTCATTTCACAGTGAACCTGGCTGCTCTCATGTTTCGCCTGTGGAGGGACTTTCTAAAATGAATTTTCCTGGGGCAGAAGGGAAGTGGAATAGGTCACTCCCCATCTTCCTACTACAAATGGATCCAGGAGATAAAGCTCAGCATGGTTTAAAGTGTTTAACATGTTAACATGATTGTTTTCTGTGAACCTGCACACAGAGATTTAGATCTATGTGTCTAGCTTGTATCAGTGGGCTTCCTAATGAGTTGACAAACAATAACTGATATAGCTGAACAGTTATATTCATATTTAGACATGTAATGATGAACAAATCTGGGCCATACAAGGCTAGAAAAAATGTTAGCTATATGGTGGGAAAAAAGTAGGGACTGACATGCATTTGTGTCTCTATAAATAGGGACTTTTATTTGAAATCCCTGCTGCCTCTAGTTCATAATGAAAATTTAAATGTTGATGTAAATTTGATTACAGTCCATATAAGATTCAAGATTTAAAAATTATGCTATACATGAGTTCAAAGGACAAACTAACCTCACATCTACTTCAGTTAACTGTACAAATATAGAGTATTGGGACTATGGTTTGTAGTAATAAATGACTGCATTAGTATTTTTTTAGATTATAAGCCTATTGTTCGTACATAAAACAATTCAGTGAGAACAATTCACAAGAACAAGATTATGGTGATCTTTCAGTGTTCCCTACAGAACCTTGCTTACTAAGATTATGAATCTCCACAGAAACAAGGAGTCCCAATCCCCAAAAGAGCCAATGACAGAAGTCTAGTGAAATTCTCAAACCACCATGAATACATCCTGTATTTTACATTTCTCACACTCATTATTATTATACACAATCAAGCCCTTCAGGGAACACACATGGAAATTTCCATTAGCGGTAATTACTGCACTATATATAAGCAAACTTGTAGATGATACAAAACTGGGAGAAGCTGTTGACTCCTTTAAGGGCAGGGAGACCCTGCAGAGAGACCTTGGCAAATTAGAGGATTGGGCAATCACCAACCATCTGAAGTTCAACAATGTAAGTGCTGGATTCTGCACCTGAGATAGGGCAATCCTGGATGTTTGTACAGACAGGGGAATGAGATGCTGGAAAGCAGTGCCATGGAAAGGAACCTGGTCTCCAGCAAGTTGAATATAAGTCAGCAGTGCCCTGGCAGCCAGGAGGGCCAACCGTGTCCTGGGGGGCATCAGGCAAAGCATCGCCAGCTGGTCGAGCTGTCCTGCTCTGCTCTGCACTGGTGTGGCCTCACCTTGGATATTGTGTGCAGTTTTGGGCACCACAATATAAGATATTAAGCTCTTAGAGAGTGTCCAAAGGAGGGTACAAATATGGTGAAGGACCTTGAGGGGAAACTGTATGAGGAGCGGCTGAGGTCACTTAGTCTGTTCAGCCTGGAGAAGAGGAGACTGAGGGGAGACCTCATTGCAGTTACAACTTCTTCATGAGGGGAAGAAAAGGGACAGGCACTGATCTCTTCTCTGTGGTGACCAGTGACAGGACCCAAGGGAATGGCCTGAAATTGTGTCAGGGGAGAATTAGGTTGGATATTAGAAAAAGATTCTTCACCCAGTGGGTGGTTGGGTGCTGCAGGGCAGTGGTCACAGCCCCAAGCCTGGCAGAGTTCAGGTGTTTGGATGATATTCTCAGGCATATGGTGCGACTCCTGGGGATGGTCCTGTGTAGGGCTAAGAGTTGGACTCGATGATCCTTGTGGGCCCCTTCACCTCAGCATATCCTGTGATTTTAGTATTTTAGTCACTTCACCCCAAGAGAACATAACTAGAGTGTAGTGATTCCAAAGCAATTCTTTTCTAGAAGGAAATTCTGAGAAGCAATAGAATTAAAATACCTGCTGTTGGATATATAAACTGTCATTATAGTCAACAGCTTCAGAATATTTTTTTTAAAACAAATTCAGAAAATGTATTGATTTGAAAAGCTCCTTTTTTTTTTTTTATTTCAACATATTAATTTATTATGATGCAGTTTCCAAAACAAAAAGACCAGGCATAACCTATTTCCTTTTAAAGTTAAATATTCTGAAAATTGCATTAATTTATTTGCATTCAAGTGTGTTTAAAAAAAAGTGCCCAAACTGATTAACCCACATAACCTTCTGAACAAACTGTTAAAGTAATTCAAAGGTTAAAAAAAAAAATACCTCAAAGTTTTGTTTTTCATGACAAAGATAAAAGAAAAGAAAATAATATTTTTTACAGAAAGCAGAAATATTTCCCTTTCTGAGCTGAGTTTTGTATGCAGAAATATGTTGAAATTCTGTGTAGAAAACACTTGTAAAGAACACCAGAGACATTAATGATGGAGACCTGTCCCTCACTCTGGAGGACATTTCATAAAAAACCTGTTAATTAAATGCTTATTTTAAGTGTCCTTTAGACACTACATGCTGTTTGCTGATGGATGATGCTTTGTCTTGCTATACTGTACGATCAATGCTTGCTGTACAACTTCTCTTAGTTGTCACAGTTAATTTTCTGAGGAAATGGATTATTTTTTTTAAAATCTCATTATTATGAAGCTGGATCAAGAGTTTAATTTAAAAAAACCCTTAAAATTTAGCACAGCCAACTTTGTGTATTACAGATTTAGCTAAAAGATCAGAAAAGCAAAACTTCTATTTTTAAAAGAATGGCTGCATTCATTAATAAAGGGCTGTAACAGATTCTGAGCTTACAGTAATCTTAAGAGCTTCAGTGTGGTCATGTCTAGCTTGACCTGAGCCAACAGAAGATATTGAAGATACGTCACTTCTACAGGCAGTAAATTGATGGATTGCTTCCAAAATGATACATGCTTTTTTATTATTATTCTTCTGTTTCCTTCTCTGTTCTTTGATTTTTTTCCTCCACTTCTCTATGCAGTTTAAGGCCCAAGTAGTGGAGGATATGCTACCACTAAATAATAAGCTCTGCTTCCAGAGCATGGATGCTCCAAAACCAAAAGGAATGAGGCATTTGCAGATACTTTAATCACATTAGGACCTACCCTTTTGCTTCTTTTCTTATTAATAAATTGATGTTGGATGGCATATCGGGAAAGACAGCATCTGAAGAAAAATAGTAGATAAATGAAAGGATAGAGATATCCCAGTGTCCATCACTAAGAGATGGACAGCTTTTTGTCCTGAAGTTTTTATGCCATGAAGTTAATTAAAAATTGGTGCCTTTACCAATGGCATGTGTCAAACTAAAGTGAATTTGAATGTATTTCTCATATAGCTGCTGGATATCTTCAGAAACTATAATATAAATACCCTATCCTGGTGATCTTGACATTATAAACACATGGCAATGTCTCAAGGTTATACTAGAATTTCTATAAAAATTCTTTATACTTATTATGATCATTAAATATTTGAAAGAGTGAAAAAAAAATCCATGTGTTCTCTAGAAAAACTTCACCATTAAACCTACTTGTAATCTTTCAGGTAATCTTTAATTCTAACTGGCAAACACTTTTTATGTCATTAAATGTTGGTGCAGTCACTGAAGTTAACAAATCTGTCAAGTCTGACATTTTATCTTGCAAAGTTAACTCTTCCAGGAATATAATTGTTTTATTTGCTCTCAGTTGTTTTAAGAATGAATACAAGTTACACAGGAGATTTAGTAGCCTGAGTGAATCTTCCAGTTATAGCCCTGTATTCCTTTGGCACAGGGCAGCTATAAAAGAACGTAAAAGGTGAAATAGCCAGTGCTTGTGCTAATATGCATTCATCTTACCATCTCTAAAAAGGGCTCTGTATTAGAGAGGAATTGTAACTGTGATGATCATTGCAGGAAAACCACTGCTATTGGATATGTGTCCACTTTCTGGTTCATGGAAGACAAGGAGAGATGACTGTTACATGCCATTTCTGTGTATTTTCTTGCAATTGTATTGGAGGAAAACTTTCAGGTCCAAATATGTTTGCTTGAGTTAATCAACATAACTTTGAGGAAATCATACAGGGTTACAGGCACTGAGAATAAAGCTATTTAGTGGTTTCTCAAATTTAAAATCATATACATTTGACAATGTGTCCTTATCAAGGCCTAAAATCAATCAGTACTGTTCTCCCATAGGCTTCCCAAAAAATAGACAGATGTGCTACCATTTTATTATATTGAAATCTATCCAATTATTTCAGCCTAATGCCTTGGTAAAAATAAAAACTCTTACTAAAAATGATGTTCATATTCTTGACAAGTTTATGTTTTTTTACTTAATGAACAAAATGAGTTTTAATATCAAACAGCAGGAGCATTTTTAGATCTGTGCATGTCAGATATTCAGAAAGCCAGGAGAATATAAATAATCCACTGGTTCTATGTCCTGTTTCTCATCTGTATTATTCCTTGTATGTGCATACATGGGTTAAGAATGTTCTTTAAATCACCTCATGCATCATGATACAAGATGTCCACATTTCTGGCATCTTGGCCATTTAGGAACAATATGGACAAACAAAAAAGAACTAAAAAGTGAAGCATGTGTAATTGTCAATTCATAATGACAAGGCTACCTACTGTCATAAGTATAACCTCAGAAGTTACCGTGTTTCACCACAGAAACAACTTTCTATTCTATAACCTGAACAGACATTCATTTTATGGAACATTGAGTTTTTAGAGGTCTATTTATTTCCGGAACTCACAAATCCCAGGCTATTGGGAGCTACAGCATTCAACATACATGAAATTTCTGGCTGGTTGTTTGAGCTACAGGTTTGTGAAATAATAATTTTTAATTATTTCCTATACATATAAAATTACTATAGTATTCTAGAGAATATTGTAAGTGTCACCAGTTGGAAACCTGTTCATTTGCAACATTTTATTTTGGCTCAGATCTTATTCTGTATATTTAAGTTAAAATAATTTTTCAAAAGATAGAGATAGTTTATAACCTAAGAAAAATCTTTTTTTCTTAGTTATTATTATTAATCCTCAATACTTTTCTGGGTATATGACTGTAAACTCAAACAGTTAAATGCTGAAAAAAACAGTCCTTGTAGTCAGCTAAATCATAATCACTCGGTGTCAGAAGTTCTGCATGGTAGGAAGAGGTAAGTCATTCAGAGTCCTCAAAGCATGCCCGATATTTGATATATGCAGGGATAAAGGCTGGAGGAAATTTACTTAAGCTCCTAAACACTTTTCTTCTCCATTAAGATAGGAAGTGTACTGATAAAAGCTTTGATTCAGGTCCAGATTTTATCTATATGCAAAATATGGCTCTGGAATTAGTCACATCCAAGGAAGACTAACTCTTCAGGATCCTCAGTTTTTCTGAGACAAAATTATCAAATCAGTCTGAATTTGCATATTTGACAGCAGAATTCTGCCCACTGATTTTCTGATAGCTACGATCATCCTACTTGTGAGAAACTCTGCAAAGAGCCAGCCAGAGACATCATTAGAAGTATGTTTGTTTAATTCTAGGTTACCATTAATCCAGTGAATAATGTTACCATGGAGAAGATTTCTCTTGCTTCATGAAGTTTAAATTTACATTTGAAATATATTTTTAAAAATATTTTAGATAGTTTTCAAGTGTGGATTAAAATATAATGGGAAAACATTATTCTAGGCATTTCTTTTTTCATGCAATAACTTACACATATTATTTACATGTCTGTCAAGCTCCACTAATTTCAAATGAGACTATTAATTATTCAATGCTCAAAGAAAAGTCAATTATAAAGTAGTGATGACATGCCTAAAAAAAAAGTTATTTTGAAAAGCAGATGGGTGTCCAAGTTGAAGTCAAGAACCCTTTCTGAGCCAATAATCTGTAAATTTAGAATTTCATATGCATCCTTGAATTAGTCCACTAGATGGATGATTATAATTGTTGCTTAGCTTCTGTTAGTTTGAAGTCTGGTGAACAACAAGCTCAATATGAGCAAACACTTTGCTGCAGCAGCAGAGAAAGTCAACAGGATGCTGGGTTGCATCAACGAGGGATACAGAAGTCATTATCCCACTCTACTCAGTGCTTGTCAGGCCACACCTGGGATAGTGAGTTCAGTTTTGTCCCCACTGTGCAAAAAAAAGACGTAGATAGGCTGGCGAAGGTCCAGAGAAGTGCCACTAAGATGACCAAAGCACTGGAAGGCCTGCCATGTGAGGAAAGGCTGAGGACTGGGTTTGTTTAGCCTTCAGAGAAGGCGGCTTAGGAGACCTTATCACCATGTTCCAGTATTTAAAGGATGGCTAAGATGAAGATGGAAACTCTTTTTCACAAGGAATCACATAGGAAAGACAAGGGGTGATGGGTATAAGCTACTCCTGAGGAGATTCCAATTGGACACAAGAGGAAAACTTTTGACAATGAGAACAATCTGCCACTGGAATAACTGGGATTCACAAACATTGGACACTTTTTAAGATTCAGCTGGACAGGGTGCTGAGACATCTTGCCTAGACCATGGTTTTACTATGCTCTTGCCAAAAAAGGTTGGTCCAGATGATCCTTGAGCCCCCTTCCAACCTGATATCTATGATTCTATGAAAAGACTGCAGTTGAGATGACTTACGAATATGCAAAAGTAAGTAAACGGATGGTTTTGATGTCTTAGAAGAGGAATTATATCCTGGATACCAGTTGATCAAGTAGTCACTACTCTTCCCTTTCAAAAAACCCCACAAACTTATGTACATAGAGCTTAAAAAAAAAAATCAATTACTATGGAAAACTCTTAGCAATATTCCAAAACTGACCAAATAGGTTGTACAAGCCAGCAACTCAGAGTACGGCAGCACTGAATCTTTACTGTAACTTTTTTAAACTGAGGTATTATGAAAGCTGTCTGTAATATTTGACAGAGGTCTGTTCTAAGGAGAAAGCAAACACGCTTCCTGCCCTCTGAGCTGCAGTGGAAAGATGGCTGTACACATACAAAAGAAGTACTTCCCAACCTATTTTCTAATCAGGACACAGACATCACTATGATTCTTACTACTCTGGAACCAGCAGACCAGAGCCTGCAGTCAGGTTAGCTGCATTTGAAATGGTCTTAACATCCAACACAGACTTCAGAGAGGACCATCCAGCTGTGCTAGGAATATGCGTAATGTATAGGCTTTAATTTTGTTCCCGCAGAACCAGTTGTGTAAGCTGGCTACACAGCCAGTGCATACCATTTGCAGAGTGGGTGTAATAATGATTTCACAGCAGAGACAACAGGGATAAGAAGTTGCAGTAGATTCAATCATAGCCTTTTTAATAACTTTAGTTCAGGTGAAAGCTGCATATAATGTTTTGACTCACATTGTCAATTTTAACTGGAATTAGTACATTGACCATGTAGCAGCTTGAAGTGGTTTTACAAATATTACCCACCAATTACTATTTTACTCTGCTAGTAGCTTGTGTCAAAATGTCCCAGTTGTTATATTAGACACTATCCTGTATTGCCTGGGTTAGAACTAAAAAGGCAGCACAAGAAAGAATAGAGTACTAAACATTTTCCCATTTGCATGAAGAATGCAGATTAGAACATTCCTGGATGGTTTTTTTTTCCTATTTTATACCTACTGATAATCTTTTGTCGCACATACTATGATGAAAAAACAAGATGAGGTAAAATTCATTGACAAATACATTTCCCAGCAGAAGGATCAATCTTGGGTTCAAGAAAAATGCTTTAAAGTCATTCCTATCTGGATATTCCCTTTTCCAATGTTCGAAACTTTTCAATCAAATTTGAAAGAGGGTCTCTACAACACTGCTGCAAAGTTTCTACATGTTGTGTGAAAAATTGTAGCTGGCTAAAGGAATGGGGTAGGCAAGCCAAGGGTCCAAGGTGATGGGAACAGAAGGGACATAGCAACCAACAAAGCCAGAGAGTTAAGGGTAAACATTTTTAATATAGCCTGGGTGAGGAAAGGTCTCAAGCATCTAGTGGGAAATTAGTACAGTTGGGTGCCTCTTTGAAATACCTCTGTGCTGATGCACACAGCATGAAGAACAAACAGGGGGAGTGACCTTGTGGAGGTGTTGTGACATGACAGGATCACATGGTTGGAGTGCTGCAGTGGAGGCACACAGACTCTTTAGGAAGGGCAGGCTTGGAAGGTAAGGCAGGGGAGTTGACCTTTATGGGACTGAGCAGCTGGAATGCACAGAGCTCTGCCTGGAGAGGGGCCAGGTGTCCGTTGAGAACTTATGGTTAAGACAAGTGGGCAGACCAATGTGGTCTGCTGTTGTAGTCTGTATGCCACAGATCTACTTGTCAGGAAGGAGTAGGTGAGGTTTTGTTCAAATTAGGTGAGGTCTTCAGACAACTGGAAGAAGCCTCACATTCACAGGACCGAGTTCTCATGGAAGTCTTCGACCACCCTGATATCCAGCAGAAGGACAATATGGAAGGGCTCAAGCAACCTAGGTTTCTTGAGAGCAACTTCCTGGCACAGGCAGTTGAGGAGACAACAAGAAAGATGCTATACTGGACCTGGTACTTAAGAACAAGGAAGAACTTGAAAGTTGGAGGCAGCCTTGGCCGCAGTGAACTGACATGGGAGAGTTCAGGATCCTAAGAGAAGTAGTTAAGCAAAAAACAGGATCACAGCCCTACATTTCAACCTTTTAAGAGGATATGGCCCTTGAGAGCAGAGTGGCCCAGGAGAGTTGGCTGACATTTGAGGACCATGTCTTCCAAGCTCAAGAAAGTTATGTCCTGAGAATTAGGAAATCAAGCAACGGTGACAGAGACCTGCACAGATAAGCAATGAACAACTACTTCAACCCTGGAATAAAAAAGAGGTAAACAAGTGGGAGCAGGGGCAGGTCATCTGGGAGGACTATAAAGTTGCTGTCTGGTCATGCAGGGATAGGACTAGAAAAGCCAACTGAAGTTTAATCTGGATGTGAATGGCAACTAGGAATGTGAAAGGCAACTACAAAGTATCCTAGAAGTATATAAACAGTAAAAGGAAGGCCAGAAAAAACATGGGTCTGCTGGTATACTTCAGATAGCACCTGGGTTTAAGTACCTTATTTGTAAGTGTCTTAAAAAAGTAAGATGAACATCCAAAAAAAAAGATAAGGAGAAGAAAAATTATTTATATATAGAAGAGAACAAAATCTTTCTTTGTTATGTTCTTAATTGTCAAAAAATTAATGTCATTCCTTGTCTGAAATGGCTTAAAGAATTATTTCTATAAAATTCTGGAAAAATAAGCAAGAACTTCTAGGATCTCAGCAACCAAGTAGGTTTGTGCCATGTCTACTCAAAAATGAGACTTTCTTGGAAAAATGAGATGGACTAGACTCAAACTTTCCCAAAATATCAAGAAATTGAAAAATTGACAGAAAAAACCTGACATTTCTATATGTCACATTGTTGCATCAGAAAAGAATTCTGTAGAGGCAACCTTAAGAAACTAAGGCTATGCCAGATCTTTCATTTCTGCTTTTATACTAATTCTCAGATACTGTCCTGCTAATTCACCCAGTAACATTTTGTGCCATTAAGTATTATCTGTAGTACTATGAAACAGGAGGCCTAATACCGAGTACAGCAGGCTAATCCAGATTGAATTGCACTTAATCTTTATTAGTAGAGTAGTAAAATATATTTTCCTGTTTCTTCTATATTATACATAAATGTTTGTAGAGATTAGGAACTGACACCGCTCAGAGCTCAATATCAAAACCTTTATTGGTTATGATCTCAATACTGGAAAAATACTGCATTTGCAATTGACAAAATCTCTAGGAAATAGGTAGAGACAAAAAATTGAAAATCACAAAGCAAAATGAAGTTTTTTTCTGAATATATAGAGTCTTTTTCCATAGGGACCTCTCTTTGTTCCCATCTAGGCTAATGATTTTACAACTTCTACGTATAGTTATGCAATTGCAGGAGAAAAACCTAGTCTGTAATTACATACATATACAAAATTATGTTTACATACATATATATTGTATTATATACAGGTACATGATGCCAAATTGTCTCTAGTATAGATACAGAACAAGAGATAAAATGCAGGTAGCTGTGATAGATATGTCTGGGAATATCAGAGAAGTTTAAGTTCATAACAAATTTATGGCAGAAGCTTGACTCTATTACAAACCAGGTTGAACTCTGGTAATTTTTTACGTGCATTTATTTGATCATAAGTCATAGTATAGCCAAAGTTGTTGAATAATAATATTAGAAAACAATTTTATAGAATAGTACAAAATTAAACTATTTAACATAATCAGAAATTTCAGTAACAAGTCTCATTCATTAGGGATATATATTTCCCTTGTTGAACATACGTCCACCTCATTAATATTAGAAGGAGCAATTTAAACTTTTTTAAAACTGAAGATGACATTTAATAACTGCATCAGCAATTGCATGGATACGTGTTCAGATAATCCAACTACTAATTTTTGGAAATCATTGTCTGGAAATTGTTTCGGCCTTGCTATGCAGTCACATTTGCTACACATCACGCATGAAGCTTTACAAAACGTATGAAGGTCTCCCTTCTATTTATCAGTCTGTTATAGATGTATTACTTTTACATATGTGTTGTTTTGGCTTATCAACTTAATTTCCCGTTTTGATTAATAATCAAGCCCTTTGCAAGAGGCACTGGAATTCTATTGCTAAGAGAACTTCCATAAAAATCTCTATAAAGCTATATTTGTAAAAGGATAAATAAAAGTATTAAATCTTCCCAGTTATTCAAATTAGTTGTAGAGAATCCTGTCTAAACTCTGTGTTTGGCTGTCTCTATATAGAAAGATTTACTTCCAGATGAGTAAACCAACTGATCTGTTTGTAGAGCTCTTTTCCATCATGTTCAGATATATTTAAACTTTAGAATATAACTGCATAAAAAATTTGGGGACTTCGGAAAAACAACAAACCAACCAAATAATTTTGGAGAAAGGTGTCAGTCTTTCACTTGTTATGATCATCTTCTTCTACATTCTTGGCCCCAAAATGTACTTGCAGCCTTGTCTTCTCACCTACCAAATGAGTATCAAATAAAGTTCATATTATTCTTTACTTGCCAATTCATCTTTTATCACCCAGTAGAACCAGCACAGCATCATTTCTCACTGTACTGTAGCACTCAGACAAAGGGTAAGCAATTATGTTGAGCAATTCTCCTGGCTGACATTTCTATTCATCTTTCCTCCCTTTTACTCTGTTTCTGGCATCTATCTATATGAAAACAGATTAACATGAATCTCTGCCCTAAATAGAGTATTCCTACACCTTCTCCTGAAAATAACCCACTGGGATTCAGCAAACTAAGCAAAGAAAAAAGGTCAGAGATGTCTTCATTGGAGAACCCTCATCTGAGGTTCTAAAATGGGCCTCAGGGACATGGATGCCCAGACCTCACTCAAATTCAGTGGGAACCAGAAATCTAGTTTCTTTGGGCTTCTTTGAGAATCTCAATCACATTTGTCAGCAGTACAAACAGCAGGTTGTATCAAAGAGTTGTAACAGAAACAACCATAGAGAAAGAAAGCAGATAAACAACCCTTTGCTTTTAACACTGTCCTATAATGCCATATGCCTTGTAGTATGACAGACGTTCCAATATCTGGGTTAGAATGTTTTTTGGCTTAGTTTGATCCGTGCACCTGCATGCAGCTGTTGTGCTACCTATTATCCATCACTGTTACACGCTTCTGGTTTGTGTGGCTCTCTGGGAGAAAACACCACTGAATTTTCTAAAATCTGCTGATTATTTCAAGTAAAATGAATTTTCATATATATTTAGATATATATGCTCAAAGTATTTGGATTTTGAAAGGGCCTAAGTATGCCAAATTTCTATTTCTTTTTCTTTTTTGGTATGTGGAAAAGTAGACCATAGAGAGTATGGAGTTCAAGAAAAAAGCTGCTGGACTTGCTTTGAGAAAGACGATCACAAACATAAAAGAATTCTTTGTGCTCGTGAAAATTAGGATATATTTCATAGCAACGAAAACTGCAGTTTCTGTGAAAAAACATGCACCTATAAAATGTCCGTGAGAACTTACCTGTAGATAGGAATTAAATTAACCAGCTACCATCACCTGGAAAAAGTTGTTTTTAATGGATTTTCAGACTCTGTAAGGATTAAATAATCAGACTGTATCATATCTTGATACCAGCTGGCTGTTTAGTAAAGAGCACTGTTATGAATCCCGTGTTCTCTCAGACATGAGTGTTAATTCAATGAATCAATAGCAATATGAATACAGTATAATTAATCACTTCTTGCTACAACTAGAAAATCTATAACATATGTATTATAAGATAGTGTATTCATATTCTGAGAAGTGATGCATAAAATAGAATATAGTACAGTTTGGTTTGCATCTTAACGGTCTAAAGACATGAGACATTTTTCCCCTCTAGTGTCTGGTAGTCGAAATGACAGTAAGTTGAAGGAATTTCTTAATAATTACATAATTTTATTTAATTTCTACCTTTTTTCTTTTTTTTTTTTTAAATTATGAACATGTTAAAGTCTAAGTCAGTCATAATGGGTTATTTTGAAATTATTTTCTAATGAAGAGTTAATATCAGACCCAACTCATAATAAAATCAAAGAAAGTTTTACTGTTGATGTCAATGGGCTTTAAATTCCTTGTTGAAATGAGAAAGTGGGGAGAAGATATATCTTCAGAAATTTCAGATCAGTTAAAGTCACATCATAGTACTCAGTTAAAAACAATTATAGCAACTATAGGTTGAATTTTATTGATAATGTGGATCTTTAACTTTTTGAAAAGCTCTACATCTTCAGATGTATCAATATAGTCTTGGCTACAAAGCAAAGGTTTCTGGGAATAGCCAACATCTGTTAACTTGCAATCAGAGCCTGATCTACCCCACCCAAGCTTGCCTCCATAGGCTTTATATATGTAATACACTGGGACCAAAGAATGATCCTGGCACTTACTAGAGCAGCTAAATTCAAGAGATCAAAAGAGCAATTCAAGGTGACTGCTACCTGTACCATCATATGTGAGTCCTATAGAGTCAACAGAGAAAAGCAGGCATGTAGTCTAGGAATTTACAGGATGTGTTTTGCATGCAGCCTTGTCCTGTCTGTGTGGGGTGCTTTGGAGAACAGACAGTCAGAACTATTAACTGCTGCTTTGAATGTCATTATAGTGACCAGATTTTCTCATAGCCCTGAGAGTCCGTTCTCTGAACACACACAGTAAGTGGTAAATATTAAATCAGACTAGATGATGGAATGTTTCTAATCTTCTGCATAGAGCGTACATTTCTAGAGTTTACAATCTATTGTATAGTTATCTTAAAATGAAAGCCTTTGAGTGTAAATGGGACTTAGCTGGAATTTGCTGCTTTTTGTCAGCTCTCATTAGAGGAGTCTACAACTGGAAATTTGTTTTGTCCAGACATTATTTTAGTGAAATTTATAATCTCTTTGCACAAATTTGAACTCAGATAACTAAATTTCTGTAAATTATCCAAATTGGTGCTGATGGCAGATTTTGAACATTGTTTCTCTTATTGGGTTTTTAGGAGTTTGGTTTGGGGTTTTGTTTGTGTGTTTGTTTTCAATTTTTTTTCTTAAAGATTTGCTGACTGTCAGAGAGACCAAGCTCACTCTTGCATACCCAGACTACTCTCCAATTGACCTTTCTCAAGAAAGGCAAAAGAAGAAACTTTAATGTTCATTTGTTCACAGAACCTGAGTACATCCACCCCATTTTTTCCCTCTTCCCACTCTCAGGCTGACAAAGGGCATATTTTTTGTCTATGCAGTAGTGAGCTAAAATGATGTGCAGGAGTTTGCACTTTTCCTCGATGAACTTATGAGGCTCTGCCAATCTGCTTCTCTAGCTAGATTATCAAGAAACACAATTTTCTCTTATCGCTCCTCTCATTTTACTCTTCTGCTTTTAAGCAGAGGAAAAAATCACTATAAAATAAAACTGATCATCAGTAAGGAGCAAAAAAAATAAAATAATATAATCATACCATTTAAGAAGTAGTAATATTTATTTCATGTTATTTGAGAGGAATATTGTCAAAACCAACTTTTTATTTAAAAATATATATTCTGCAGTCAGAAATGTTTCTTTATAATGGAAACTTTGAAAAGTCTTTATCCTGGACTCTAAAGTTTGCACCGAAAATTTCAGGCATTAAAAATAGGAATTACAGCTTCAATTATTTTATTTTCTAATCAATTATAAAAAAAAAAAAAGAGAGTTAAAGAGAAACAAGAAATTGTGTCTCTCTCTCCATTGTCCCTCTGTGTGTCTGCTCCAATCTGTACAGATGTACATTCATTGTCAGACACACATTCATTGTTTTGGCTTCTGGTGTGTTCATAGTGATGTTCCATATTGCCAAATATTTATTGAGAAAAATGAAACTTCATACCTTTCAGTGAAACCTCTCACCTTGCTCCTTCTCTGTTACAATTAATAGGCCTTTGTCTTCTTCTCCGGTGATTTAGGCATGCTGCATGTTTCTAAGAATGACTAGTAATCCCAGTGACAAAACTGAAAACCAGAAATAGTTACTCGGGGAATGGAGCAAATAGCAGCCAGATGTTGTTTTAATAAGAAAATGATGGCTCTCAGGAAAGTCATAATAGTGCTCATTCTTATCATCCATCTGTATGGCACTCTTACGAACATCTGAAACTGTGCAAAAACGTGATGGGGAATTCTGTCTCAGCTGACCAGCTTTCTTGAGGCGTTTCCTGTGATTTTATAGATGCCTCTGATACTGTACTCCTAATTGAGGTACTTTGGTTGGTATTTTACAGCAGAAGGCTTGAATGATACTCAAAAAAAGAGAGCAACTATGATTTAAAACATAGATACAAGAAAATAATGCCAAATACTACCTAATTTTTTTGAAGAAGCAGAGATATGAGTTTTAAATTATTAATAAGCAACCAAACAAACAAAACAAGTAAATAAAGTCTAAGATAAGATTTCTATACTGCTGTTTAATCACCCAAACTTACAACTCAAATTTCAAAAGTTTATAGCTGATGCAAGTCTGTAAATTTTTTGGTGTCTAGTCCTTTGACACAACACTATTTTCCCTGATACAACACTGTATTTTCCCTGTTCAAGAAATTGCCTAAGTATTTTTTGGCCTAGAAAATATTCATGGAGGTAGATACTCTCAGGAGAAAGAACTCCTGCATATGACAAATTGCTTTACTATGACACTACTATGAAGGCACCAAGAGAAGATGAACAAATTTTAGAGGAATTTTTTTCATAAACTTAAATACAGTACTGAGGTCCATTACTTTTTAAAGTGTTTAGCATTCAAGTATAAGAATGAAATCAAATAGCTCATCCTCAGTTAAGGAAGATGCTGGTAATCTTCATGGAGACATTCTTACAAAAGTATATCAGGCTTAACAAAAATGAAGAAATTGTATTTCAAGAGAAAAATGTTTCAGTGCCTTGTAGCAATCTCAGAAAAATACGCTTTATGTGCATCAAGTAATTAATCTCTTACGGAACTTTCAAACTGAAAGATGCTACAACTTATTACTTTTAGTGTATTTAAATGAAGATAATCTCCCTACAGGGAAAAAAAAAACTAAACAGCTTGATGCAATAACACGCAAGATTTTTATTGTGGTATCTACACACTGCAAAATCACTGCTAACAAATTACTTTACTTGCAAAATCTCAAGAATAAAAAGGTCTTACCAAGCTTGGGTGAGCTGTAAAAATCCGACGTTTGTTGAACCTTTGGCTAAATAGTGCCAAAGGAAGTATAAATCGAATACTTTGCCTAAAATGGCTCTTTAACAAAATTCTTCAGAGTTTTCTGTAGATGAATTAACAAGCCATTGGTTGCAGAGGGAGTTCTCTGTAGATGACAAGCTAATGAATTCTGACAGGTTGAATGGTGCAAAGATAATGGGCTGAGCTGTCCACTGACTGTAAAGCAGAAGCTGATTAAGGTTAAGACTTCAGGAAAACACCCCCAAAAAACTGGATCAAAAGGAGCAATTTATTTGATTTAGGGGTCGAACTGCAGAGTTTCAGTTTCTTTACTAATGATTGGTGTGTTAGTCCAATTCAAGCACCCGAAGTTTTACACTGGTGTCATGACTTGCTGCATAATTCATGATTTTTCTTATAATGTCATTCACTCTCTTTTCCATATATGAATGGTCAATCAGCATTTACTCCATCATCTTAATATTGCCTTTGAAATAAATTCATATTTAATTAGACATAAAGACTTATTATTTTATAATTTGTTGGAAAACTTTTTCAAAACAGAATACTTGCAGTCAGATTTCAGAAAATGAAAACAAGATTAAATAATAGTAAGAGATATCTACCAAAGAACTGTTAAACAGTTTTTCTTCCAGAAGAACTGTCATTAAAATCAGGGCTGGTGAAATGAAGACTCTATACAAGAAAGGTGGTAAGAAGTGAAGAAATTGGATGACTTTTGTCAAGTCTAGAATCAGTAAAAAATATGTAGGACTTGTTAGGTAAAAAGGAGTTTTGCTTCTAGAGATATTAATTTGTTTGACTTGGCATAAAACAGATTAATTAAATCTCTGATTTAACAGAATTAACAGAAGCAACAGAAGAAACAACATTGACTTTTTCTATCATCAGCAGAATGAAAAATAATTATTTTCTTTGCTTTTTTTTCTGTAATTTTTTCAGATGTTGTCTGCAAAAAGACTGAACTGTTAAAAACAGAGACTTGTGCAATCATGCAAGGCTGGATCCTTTTATCATTACTTAAGTATCAACAGACCAAGGTACTTTTCTTGGACATCATTACAAAGACTAAAAAAAATTCTACAAACCTAAACCAGGAAAAAGGAAACAGAATCTGAATCTGAAAGTGAATTTGGCAAGGTATTAAACTTACTGAGTTTTCATAATTATGCTCTGAAAATTCTGACAGAGTAATAGATAATTAATATCAGTAGGGTGCTGTAAACAGCTTTCAGGGGAAACTCCCCCCAAAACTTCAGCAAGAA
>VXAY01004948.1:232299-253759 GCA_013399855.1 Oxyruncus cristatus
TTTTTTTAAAGAAAGTAATAATATTAAAGTATTTTTTAATTTTTTTTTACAAAATTATAATTATTTTGAAGCATAAAAATATAATTTGGAATTTAACATTTTGCCTTTAAAATCTGTAAACATTACAATATATGCAGGCATTTTTTGTCATAAAAATCAATAAGATGATTCACAGGACCCAAAGCAGCCTTCTAACTGGTCAAACACTTTTGAGAATTTTCTTTGTAAAGTCTTGGGTAAATGATAAAGGGCAAGTGTTTATTTCTCATGTTATGTTATTATAAAAATGATTATTTATTTTTAATTTTTGTATGTGACAGAGACATGTGACAAAGATAGGCTCCACAGAGATGCATGCTGATACTTTCGAGCTCTCTTCATCAATTCCACATGTCATTAGAAGCAGGAAGAGAAAAAAAATGAGAATGAGAAATTAGTTACTATATGCATGGGTGTAAAGTCAGTTTTTACTCCATAACCTTACTGCACAGAAATAAGCTGGAAAATTCTGAAATCCAGTAATGCATCAGCCTAGGAGATGCTTTTTCAGGGTCATATTGGTAGAGCTGATCCTATACTAGGCAGGATGAGGCACACTGGATGACTCCTTGAAATTTTTACAACAGCTATTTGCTCTCATCCCTATGGAATTTGACATATCCAGTATTTTCAGAGCTACTAATGCTTCATTCTGAGCTCCCCAAAGACTAAGTGGTTGAAGGGAGATAGAGTGGAACAGATCAAAATTTCCAGCTACAAAAAAAAGTGTTGATATATATATTGTAAGTACCCAACAACCTTAAATTATCTTTTTAAGGTCATGTTTATGCATTCCATTCAGTATTCAAGAGCCATTATAATGTCAGGGATCATTTTTCAGCCACTGCTATCTGCCAGGCAGAAATCAGACAGCAATCATTGTGGCTTCTATAATTTCCAAACAGTTGGAAATACTGCTGTGAGACATTTTTCCATTCTGGATAACTACAATGTAGATGGAGTCTAAAGAGACTTTCTTCTTTGTGCAGGTGTTAATGATAATGTTCACAAAGCATATACATCAGGCAGATTTGGCTTGACAGTCCATAAAGTAGTAACCTCATCTCATTTCTGAAGAGAAATGATGTTCCCATACAACAGTCACGCTCTTTGAAATTTTGGGAGAAAAAAGTCTGCAAAAACTGCAATTTAGCTTAAAAGATGTAATTAGGGAAAGGATTCACTGACACAAAAGAGTCAAGTCATTTGCTTGCTGGAAATGGTCAAATTTGTCATTTGCAAACCATCCATTTGCCTTTAGAAACCAGAAAAACCCCTGGGTGCTTAGTAACATTTGTAAGAGCTCTCATGAAAAAGATTGAAAGATGGGGTAAAACAGGTACTAAAGATGTGGAATAAAACCACTTAGAAATTAATTTTAAAACAACAAAGACAAATAAACCCCGGAAAATTTAGCTGAAAGCTGAAAGTTCCTTCTGAACTTTGGGTTGTGATTCATGTGCACAGCTTTGGCCTGTCAGTACTCAAAAAACAGCACCAGAAACTTTATTTTGTTGAAAAGCAGCTACCTTTATTAATATGAGTTTTGTGACAATTCAAGCAGCTAAGGATAAGCCAAAGGGGAATATAGTGTGTTGGAACTGATTTTGATTTTAGATAAATCCATGGATTTGAGTGACTGGAACATTGGCACACTAAGCATGTAGATCCAGTGACATAAGACATCTTCCAGTCACCATTGCTAAAAAACATGTCTTGGGAACTTTACTTTGGATACTTTGTTTACTAGAAGAAGAGTCGAGTCATTTGAGCAGAAAGTGCCTTGAGTATCTTGATAGAAAATAAAACACATTTGCCTCTTCCTCTCAAGTATAACTGGCACTGAACCTATTTTTTTCCCCCTGGATGTTTAGTACATCAATCATGCTCTGCTTTTGTGGATGTTTTGCAATAAGATGAAGAACTATCTAAAGTAACCAAAGTATTCTTGGGACTTGTTACAAATTTAGTGGCAGCACTCTGTGTGTTTACATTTCAATCTTAAGTTCAGTTTAGACAAGAAAAAAAAAAGAGGAAGACAAAAACGAGTTTATAATGGCTTTCACTTTCAGACATTCCAATAGTGGCATACACAGCTGGGCCCCAGACCTGCAAAGCATTTCAACATTAGTCAGCTTCAGGGATAAGCACTGTTTGACTGGGGCATTCATATCCTTAAAATGTTTGTGTTGAAATGCAACTGCACTGAAAAAGAATGCTGTCTGAAAAAAAACCCAAAAAAACCATCAGTGACCACCTTCCCCCTTTTTCACTGGTACAAGAACAGACATGTAAAGAAGAATAAGGAACATTATCTGAGTCCTTTGTGAGGTGACTGTATTTGAAAGACAGTGGGAACTGAATTTCTAAAAAGGGTCCTTAGCAAAATGTAAAGCCTTGCCTACCCATCCAGGTTTTCCTAAAGTGGACAGAACAGACTCTTCCCAGACAGTAATTCCCAAAACACAACAAATTCCTCCATCTCAAGGAGAAAAAAAGAAGACACTAATAATTACAGATCTTCAGAACTCTATGCATGCCCATAACAGCACAGGAGGTATGTACACTGTTTGCTCTTCAGCTTGGAAGCTTATCTCAAGAATGTTCTTGTGTGCCCAACCTTCCTCCTGTTCTCTCTACTCCACAGTTGGGGTACAGAAGCTGGTACTCACTTTCCACCTCTCAGTTCTTCTGAACTGCAGAGTCGTGGTGTGTCAAGAACTTCGACCTGGGGAGAAGTACTTGGGGGTGTTAGTTGATTACAAGCTTAACATGGGTCAGCAATGTGCACTCACAGCCCAGAATTGCAGCTTCAGCTGCATCAAACGAATCGCAGTGAGCAGGTCTAGGGAGGTGATTCTGCCTCTCTACTCTTCTCTTGTGAGAACCCACTTAAGAGTCCTGCATCCAGTTCTGGGGTCCCCAACATAAGAAGAATGAGGACCTGTTGGAACATGTCCAGAGCAGGGCCACAAAGCTGATCAGGGGTCTGGAGTCCCTCTCCTATGCAGACAGGCAGAGAGCATGGAGAAGGCTCTGAGGAGACCTTAAAGCAGCCTTCCAGTGCTCAAAGGGGGCCAACAAGAACACGGGAGAGGGAGTTTTTACAAGGGCATGTAGTGATGGGACAAGGGGGAATGGCTTTAAAATGAAAGAAAGTGGGTTTAGATTACATATTAGGAAGAAATTCTTTACTGTGAGAATGGTGAAAAAATGGAACAAGCTACCCAGGGAAGTTGTGGTTGCGCCATCCCTGGAAGTGTTCAAGGGCAGGTTGGATGGGGCTTTGAGCAACCTGGTCTAGCAGAAGTTATTCCTGCCCACAGCAGGGGTGTTGGAACTAGCTGGTCTTTAAGGTCCCTTTCAACCCAAATCATTCTTTGATGGAATGATTCTTGACTTGAAATTTAATTTAATTGGGCAAAAATCATTACAAGGGGGTGTGTAACATCAGCTGCACTGACTGCCACAGATGTGGAAGTTGAGAACATTAACAGCAGTTAAGGATGCATTTGCTTGATTTAAAGCAGATTAAGGGGAAAACTACCAAACTCTGTAGTGGTACAGACACCCCACTTTCACACAACAAAACGTGGACAATACCACTGCTAATAAAATCCACTGTGAAAAGTCTCAATTCAATGTAAAAAAATCCACATAGCTGAATTCAATGGGGCAGATGGCTCAATTTTCATTCAATAGATGAAATATGACGCTGAAGTGAATAGAACAGTTTGAGATAGTCCATTTGAAATCAGATTTGAAGTCAAAGCTATCAGTAGATGTATTCTCACATACTGAGAGGGCAGAAAATCTGCAGTCAAAGGTATGCAGGTGTTAATTAAAAATGAAAATATTATTGTAAGGGGTGCTGCCCTGGGCAATAAGGGAGATGTCAAGTACAAGGGATATATTTCCCATAGTATATATGCATAGCAAATAAATACCAGCCTTTCAGTCTGTCACATCTTGCTCAGCTCTAATACAAATTATAGCTCTGGCACACATCTGGAATGAATGATGAGCAGAGAATTCCAGCATACTGATTTAATCAGACTTCAAACAACAATTGCATAAACCCAATTCCCAATGACTTGATTGCAATCCCTTTAATAAGGACCTCTTTTTTGGTGCGTTTGCAATTTTTACTACACAGAAGCTCAATCCATGACAGGCAGTATAGAAAAGCATGAAACTGGTAATATTATTCCTATTGATATGTAATTTAATTTCTGTTTTCATAAACCTAAGTTTCTTTCATATTTTTCCTATGGTTTAAAATATACTGTTTCAAAATTGTACATAAGGCTAGTGGAAATGAAAACAAGACAGTTTCCAAATTTGTGCTTTCCCCTTTCACTGGTCATGATAGTTTCAATATTTAATGACTGCATTACCAACAGAGGAACCACTCCAGTGCTTTTCAGAAAATCTCTGTTTACAATTTACAGCTGTGTTAACAAATCTGAGTTATGCTAGCAGCTTGATTGGTGGTTTACTCTGTGACCTCAGCTTTGCTATTTATTTTCTTCAGGGACAAAATTTTTCAGGAGTCTTTCTGATTTACTGTAGCTTTTATGAGAGAAAGTATTTGGCTTCTAGTTGCAGACTAATGTTTTAATGGAAAAAGCTTGTTAACTCTATCATGATAATACTTTTAAGTCAAAGTCACTCATTATCTCTTAAGATTAACATTGATGTGATAAACATCAGTGTCAGCAAAAAAGAAACTGTCTAGAAAGTTCTGATGTCCACAGTTTAAGTGGCAAAGAACTTATTTGGTCTACTACAGCTACTCATAGCTGTAGTAGTAAACAGTATTAGCTGTTCTTGTAGTGATTTTAAAGCTATGCCATGCCTGTATTTCTGACTACTCTGTGTCTGTGTGTAGAATTTTCACACATGCACAGTACTGCTGACTGGTATTTCAACTTGTTTACAAGGACATAAACGATTTGATGAGAAGTTTAAAAATTCACAAGCTAAAGGAGATCTGTAAAACTTACTGTAAATCTATTCACAGATAACCTGCAGTCTTCTCAACATGGTCATTAGACATGCTGGTCTAAGGAGAAAACAGGCAAAGCTGCCTGTAAATAACCAGCACTATAGGCTTTCCCACCAAGTACAGTGCAAACTTGGACAAACACTATAAAACAATGTTAACTTCATTGATGTGAGCAATCTAGCAAGGAGAAAAATGCAACTCAAGGCCATCTCCTGCTTTCAGCAGAGTCCAGTATCTTCTGTGAAGTTTCTGATTTCAACAGTTTGGAAAGCTATACAAGTGTGGTGGAAGAGATGACAACACTTACTTCACCATTTTACTTCACCTGGTAAAATGAAGAGATTTTCAGCTCTGTGAGCAACATCACAAACTTTAGGTACCGATGCAAAAACTGAGAAAAAATGTATTCTGAGACATATTAGACCTTATTTGAATTGCCATTTGAGTGAAAATATCCAAAAGCTCTATTTTCACTGAGGCTAGGCAACATGACGCAGAAAAGTCAATTAAACAGTATGACTAAAGGGGCTGAGAGAAAGCTAGAAGAATTCACGTGAGCTTTTGGACTTTGTATGACTAGGGAATTATCTTCATGATGTACCTAGATCAAAAGAGAGGTAAATGTAGATAAGTTTTAAATAGCATTATATGAAAATCCTGGAAATAAAGCATTTTTAAAGGGAGGCCACTCAATCTACTCCCACTGGATTCAGTACCTGTAATCCAGTATCAAATGTTTAGTTAGAGTTGTACTGAAAATACTATCCTGTAGTTGAACGAAGCAGATCAGCTGAATCACAGTCTCATGAAATCCACTAGCTTTGCCATCCAACTGACGCCTTTCAAAATGATAAGTTTTGGAATAATCCCAGAAAAAAATAATGCAAACATCCTCTGATGTTTATCTTCATTGTGGCACCTTTAAAACAGCTGTGCAACTTGAGTAGGAAATTGTGTCAGTACAAGAACATCTAATTACACAGTTCATTTCAAGGTAATTTGTTGAAGGTGTATTGGACATATTCTTCGAGTAAAACACTTCCATGAACAAAAGTAATTTATAATAAAGGATATTTGGAGAAAAGTCATTCATGCATCATGCAAGGCACATTTTCAGAATTATACACGCTGCACAGAAATGGTTTTAAAAATGTATGGGAAGATCAAGACTGACAGACTCACAGGCCACTCAAAAAAGAGCAGGGAGAGTACAACACTTGAAAGTCAAAAATTAATGTAGGTTTTTCATATTCGAAATACTTACCCAAAACATAAATTCAAAAATTTCTGCCTCAGCTCTGAAATACTACAGAATAAATAACATATAAAGCTTTGAATTCAGAGAAATTTAGGATGCACTGTATTTAGAGAATCTCTCAAGGTTTTTAGAGGGACTGAAGTCAAAAAATTGCATTATTATAGATACTCACTTTATAGAGATAATAGATCTCACTTAGATAAGGTAGTCCAACATTGTGCTTTAAGATGTGAAAGGACCCAAAAAGCCCAAGGGGAAATGACCACACTAGTAGCAACAGTTCAGAATAAGGGTAGTTCTTAATACTTTCTCTTGAAAACTTTTACAGTGCTGCTGAAGCTGAAAAGGTTCCTTTTTACTAAGCCTAAATACGCTAAACTAGGTACGGTCTGAACAAATGCATCCATCACTGAAATTAAACTAATTGTGCAGCATCTGAAATTTTTGAGGGGCTACGGGCATTCCTGAGCATTGTACATTTGTCATGATTCATGTAAATCCTTTAAGATCCTTTAAAATATACAAGTTTTAGAAAAATGCATTTTGGCCAATAGATTCAGAAATACACCTAGAAAGGGAAGAACCACAAGAAGTGTGAATTTGTCACTACAAAGGTTAATAGGACAGTGCTAAGGCATCTCCCAATTACAATTTACAGTGATCTGAGTTCAGATTTTTCTAATACTGGAATTTTGAAAACAGTCATATAGTTGAATTTTTTTGTTCCATACTTAGAAAGGCCTTAGTCTTTATTTTATTCATTATGTACTTCTGTCACCTGTTTTTGTGTCAGTTTTTGTAACATATACACTATTACTGCTAAAAAGGCTTTACAGTTTATCAGAGAAAACAGTTAAGACCCAAACAATAGTTAGCTGTATCAGTAAAACTCAGTCATTACTGACAGAAAAATCATCCAGTGATTTTTTTTTTTCCCCACAAAACTAGCAAATGGGAATTTCAGATTATTGTGAATATCAGGTTCAAAATTATTCTACCATTTGCTCCACTTCACTGAAACTAGTACACCATGAAATTTTGTAGGCCTTGCTGATTCATTAAAATAAGCCATCTGTCTGGACAACTAATAGAGCAATGGGTACTGCTTTAAACAGCTTAACTCCAAGCAGACTGTTTTGTCCAGTGGCCATAATCCAAACAAGGATTTGACAAGCAAGAAGCAAAAAGCACTTGTTAGTAACACTTTCTAAGACATTTGCAGAGTAATGCTACTTTTTTTGCTCTACTTACTATAAAATTCTTATCTTTTGAAATTGCTTTAACTGAAGTTACATTCTTGCTGCACTTTCTTCCAGACACTACTAGCAGTAGTTATTAACTGGAATGCTACCAAGACTATCTATTTATGCAGAAAAGGCTTCATAGCTGAACATTCCTGGTATTTCACAATGATTTGTAAACTGAAGGGATCTGATATAGAGGCAGAATAAAGTGCTAAAGTGTAATTTTTCAAGTCATTGTTTCCTAAGCATAGTCACAGTTTAAAATGAAGCAGGGTTTCACTTAGAACACACATGTAAAAAAAATTGCTTTGGGACTCCAAAAAACAATCTAAGCCAACGGATTTAGCTATTTTCTACACTGATAGCTTTAAAGTCATGACATAAAGCAAGATCTATGAGAGAATCAAATGAAATTTAACGAATTATAAGCTTTGGCTGGGAACAAATATGGAAGGAAATTCATGACAGATAGGACAAAAATAGAGAAGAACAGTCCTAAAAGCGAAAGTCTCAGGGAGAACAAGAAATAGAGGTCACATTTATGCAAGTGCTCAAAAATTCAGTATTATATATATGGACACAGATTGACAAAAAAGGTCACATCGGAACTTTGAGTATGGATATGGAGTCAATGAAGTCTACAGAGGGCGGGGAAGATGGTTCTGGAAGACAATAAGGAAAAGGGCAACCGATGCCCTTTCATTAGAACTTCTATAGAAGGTTTTTAAAGTCTGCTCTTCTGAAGAAGCAAAAATAGCAGCATTGGACAGACTGCTGCCATTTGTTGTTGAAGAGCTGGAAAAACAACCTAAAGCTGCTTGAAACTCCAGAGAAATAAAGGGCAAGAGAAAGTGACAAAATTAACTATGCCGACTTGCATTGATTATTCAGTACTTTGGAGCATGCTGAACAACATGCTCTTTTTAGTTATGAGCAACAAAATGTTTCATTATCCTTGTTAGATAACGAACAAGTACAAGAACTGAATCAAATGCACTCCCTTAATAGAGCAACCTAAAACGATCAGAAACCTGGCGGAAACAGGATGTCCTGAACAAAAGAGAAGGTCCTTCCAGAAAGCCTCTTTGTAGCAAGGTTTATGATGTGGTCTAGTACCATATCCATCTCATGGATGGTGCAGATGTATTCTTGAAGCAGATGTACCATTCTGCATGGTGGCTGAGGAGAATCCCAAGTTGGAGCTAAAAACTAAATCCAATAATTAATTTCAGGACAAATAAGACAGCGTACTTAGCAAAATCATATACTTATCAAATGACACTAACTGCAAAAAAAACTCCATCTGAAATATTCTGGGCTCTGAAGAGTACAATTTCTTTTCCAGAAGCAAGAGAAATTAAAGGAAGCAAGAAAGTGTGAGAAAGAACAGCACCATTTTGAGGCTGCTAACTGAATGACACTTTGAACTAAAATAACCTTGAATGAATGAAAATTTGCAGCGAGGCCCTTTCTGTCCACCACGAGTACAGTGATTGCCGCAGTTGTAATCACTGGGGGAGGGGTGGGGCTTTTAATCCTGAGAGCAGTCTCTGGTAGGACAGACAGACTCCAACCCTAAGTAGTCATGCAAGTACACATGCAAAGAAAGCAGCAGCTTACTTGAAATAACTAACTCCATACTTACACCTGTGAGACTAAGGTTAGTTTTAGGATTACAGACCAATTAGGGATCTAATATAGGTGAAATATTAACCTAATTTTTCCAGTTACACTGCATTCCTAATTTGTCAGCTCATCTGACTCTTTTCTTACTTTGGCAGAGGCTGAGATTTTCTGAATATAGAGGACACAACATAATTTTAATTTACAGGTGAACATTAGACAATCCTTTATTTCTAGCGTACTAAAAATGTCAATTTTTTGTGTTTCTAGAAAAAGTATTTAGTCGCATACATTTTTATTTATTACATGAATATGTAGAAGTGTTCCTACAAAATAAATCCTTAAAATAATGTTAGTAAATATGTCTTCAGAACGGGTTTTGGCTTAAATGAAACATATACTGGAGCTGCCTCACAGTATTACTACTGGACACTTCACTTACTTGATTAGAATACCTGTATAAGAGTAGACCAAAAAATTACACAAGCAAATTCATGATTCGGAGATTTATTTGCAAGAAAAGCAAGTTTCATGTTTTTGAGTAAAATAAGCAAACATTCTGTCTAGTCATCACAAAGAATAGTCAGCAATACCAAAGACAGAAACAGATGAAATCTCTGAAAATTGAATCTGATCAAGAAAGTCTTCTGAGTAAACAGAGGGACAGGAGATAATACTAACACCTGAATATAAGCAAAAGATCTTAGAAATCAATTCATTGCTTTGGTGGTAGTCTATGAAGTTATGTCTGCACCAGAAAGATGTGCTCAGGCAGGTATACTCCAGGAAGAATCCTGGCAGCAAAGCCCTGTCACTGCAATAGCTTGAGAAAAGTAAAAGAGAAAACCCATTTGAAAAGCTTGCAATGAAGGAATGCATCACTATTGTGACAAATGGGATACCCGGGTACAAAACAAGCACCAATAACAAGCATATTGCAAATTCTACACCCACTAGGTTGCTTATTTTGTTTGCTTCATTTTTTTCCACTCATATTTCTGCATGTACACGCTGCTCACGTTCAGTCACATCTTTAGGTCACGTTGCATTAGGATAACATTTGCTGCAAGCAGTATTAACAAGGTATAAGTGCAAGTTTTGCCCAATTGTATAATTTCACCTATATTATTACTAAGTATGCATTAGAAATTCTTACCAGGAATAATTACAAAAGCTGCACTCAATCTCCTTTAAAAATGCTAGTGTTCATAATGTCCCTCAGAACAGTGTAGCATCTCAGCATTCTATTCTTAGAGTGAATAAAGAACCAGTTTTCACAGAATGTGAAATGGATCCCATAAGGGATAGACTCAAGTCAATAACAACTCTTAAACAAGAGCCTTTTAGACAAAACCTGACAGATCTACCCTCAGTGGAAAAATGTAAGGAAAAAAAACAAACTAAACCAAACCGAAAAATTCAGCAACAAACAATTTAGCACGGATAGTGCAAAGTTACTGTTCAATACAGGAGTGTTCATCTTCATGCCATCATACCCAATGGGTATGGATTGTCCAAAGAAAAAAAAAATTATATGATGAGCAGAACAAATTCCTAGAAACATCCAAAAAAGTATTTGAAGAAAAGTGGGTATGTTAGGTAAATAAGAGTGTCTGTGAACAAGACACTATTATGTCTATGAACAAGACAAGTATCATACCATAAAAAACATGAACATCAAGGCAGTTTTCCACCAACCAACAAAATGTTCATAGTTGACAGTATTACCAGGCACTGCAGACATTCCCAGTAGTGGCATGCACCGAATGGACAAGAGAAAAAGGAATCAGAAGAGCTGCAAAAAACAGGAGTAGTATGTAGACAAATTTGTAAGAGAAGATGCAAAAGAAATGTTCAATTATTTGCCAAAAAAATTGTTCAATAACCTTTGCTGTAAGAGCAAGAAAATCTGACTGCACTTTTAGCTCTAATACAGAGGTAGGTATTTAATACATGCTATGACACAAACACTGTCTTCTCCATACTTACCAATATATAAAGGACAGGAAAAGCTCTTTTACCCAGCTTGATGAGGATTACTATGTTAACTCTGTAGTCCTGAACACTTGCATCCCAAATAGTTAGAATGAGTTTGGCCAATGAAAATTATGTTTACATGACACTGATACAAAGATCCCTCTGGCAGCTGTCTCATAAGCATGAGTTACAAAAACACTGAAACTGTTCTAATTTATCCGAAGAACTAAAACCACCACCTCTGTCTAGGTGGAGGAAAGGTAGGGAAAGATTGCTGTACTTCCTTCCCATCAGGCATGCTGAGTATTGTTCTCCTCCAGACGAGAGATCCTAATTTCAAGAGAATGTGTATATTCACAAGCAATATACAAAAGTGCCAGTGGATGCTGTATTAGGGGAAAAAAAAAGTTAAATGACAAGGTGTATTCTGCAAAAATACCCAGTTAGAGGAAATGTTTCTGGATGTATCAGTATTTGTAAATTCATGAACCCAAACTATATGCAAAATGAAACAACCTTTGGTTTGAATAACTTCTGCAACATGGTAAAAAACATTAGGATTTACACATGCTTTAATATAAACGTGTTTCTGTACATATCCAAAACAAGACACAGCCAATATAGCCAGTGCTAAGAAAATCCTTAGCAACAGGTGTTGGAATGTGTTACATCATCAGGAATGGAAAATAAGATGCATTTATAAGCACTGCAGTGATTCTTAACAGTAGACTCTTTAGACAAGAAAAAAAAAAAGAGAAAACAAACAACAAAAGGAGAGCTGAAAAATTAGTGGTCACAGATAGTTGGATTGATAAATTTCCAAAGAAAATTCATACATATAGATGATGATGTAATCTGCAACGGAACCACCAGACAATCTGTACAATGAGGCTACAGCAGCAAAACCCCAGTTCTGAGATTTTTTTTCTGCTTAATGGACATATTAAACTGTGAGTTCCTAAAAAGAAGAGGAGGACAAAAATATCAAGGATATACTTATGTGATCTGACCAAATAACTCTAGTACAAGCAAACCGTCCTTGACCTACGTAACATGATTTTCATTTGTAACCCCACAAAGGACAGAATTCCAGTAACAATCATTGATGGTCTCCTGTGTTTTCTTTATTCCCAGATGTGTTTTTGAAGCATCAATTTTCAGAATTAATAGCTTGCACATCTACTATACATGAAATTCTAAGTGGCTTCTCATGATACACCCACCTCAGGTCAGGCACTTATGATCCCGATCTGTAATCAGCTTTATTGCAAGGATATCAATGATCCAACAAAAATCCTGTTCTGACTCCAGAGTTATGGTAGATTTCTCTACTTACCACACTTTGGGTTTAAGGCTGTTAGCAGCAGAGCAGCCTTCTTACTCAGTGGCAAGTACCAAAGGCAGGAAAAGTGAAGGAAGACAGGCACTGCCCTTGGTAAGAGATTTGCTATTGATTTCAGTAAACCCATGATTTCGCTTTTAGGGAAGTTGTTTCCAGAGATCAAGCATACTCCTGGAGGTGGTTGTTCTTTTGCAAAAAGAGAAAGGTTATTGGGTAAAAAGGCTAAAAGATTTTGCTATCAACCTTTCTTTGACTAGCAAAATGACAACCAAGAGGTGATGTTTTTATTCTCATTAGAAGAAAGCAAGCCGTTAAGTAGTGCTAAGTAATATTGGTACAACAGCAAAAGCACATAAAACTGACAGAAAATACATTTAGGCAATGAGAAACATAGAATGGTTTGGGTTGGAAGGGACCTTAAAGCCCACCTAGTTCCAACATCCTACCATGGGCAGGGACACCTTCCACTACACCAGGTTGTTCAAAGCCCCATCAAACCCAGCCTTGAACAGTTCCAGGGATGGGCCATCCACAACCTCACTGAGCAATCTGTTCCAGTGTCTCAACAATCTTAATCAGTTGGAATAAAGAGAAAGGCAATTCTGAAAGGATTTCTACAAACACCTACAACACCTCAAAATTCCATTTAATGATTGAAAAGGTCCCTTTCAATCCTGTGTTCTAAGTGAGAATTAATTCAGTGACAGAGATTTAGGGAAGGTTCAGAGATGTAATATGGAATGGGAATGTGGGGAAGAACCTAAGTTTTGAAAAGTAAGTTAAAATTATGTGAACCTGCCTGTTAGTCGCAGGCATTACTGCACATTACAATACTAAAATTACAGAATGTAGACCTCAGCATTACACAGTCAGAGATAATCTGGAGACATAGCTTTAACGTAAATAATTACTATAATTAAGATAGAGCATATTAATGTAAAACATACAAACTTTTTTTTTATTTAGAGACCATTAATTCTTCATCCAAAATGAAACAAAAATGCAACTGGAAGTAAATAATTCATTTGCCTTTATGGAAACTGATTCTTCATAATATCCATGTCTCATATTTTCAACAATATCCAGTCTCAAAATAAGCCTGTGGATGATGTTACCTAAAAAATACCCAAAGAGTGCTGAAGGACAATAAAAAGGCATTGTAATTCTTAATTTTATAACTGATGTTTAATTGAAGAGGCAAATAGTGGCTGTTAATGAGGAAAATTCATGTAAAGAGGTACCTTCCTTTCAGTAACCCTAACACAAAAATGTCACACCCTAACTGTATCGGCCTAAGAATACTCTTTCACCTACAAAAATGAAAACACTTCTTTTCTCCCAAACACAGATAGGGAGATGAATGTGTCCTTAAAAATCAAGTAAGACTAAGGAGTAGAAAACTGTTCATCACTTAGTCTGAAAAACAGAAACATAAAATAAACCCCATAGCCACTACTGAGGGAAAAGGACATCCATGATTTTTCTCCAGAACACAGACAAAATAGGTAGCTGGTGGTAAGTTCTGCATGCTGTGACTGGGTACCAGTTTTCAAAGCTGATCCCTGTACTTGTGCCCATTCCATCACTTTGGTCCAATGCTATGGAGCTGGCCATCTTGTCTGGCTAAATAACATAGCACAGTTCTGACAGTTGCACTATAACTGCAGTGGGTTGGTTTATACTTGAGTGCAGCTGAAATGACTGACTAAAAAAAGTAATGTTACTGATTCACCTCAAACAATATCAAGCATGGAGCTGACCTCTCAGAGTACCTCTGCCTGGTAACCTCTCCCTGAAGGCAACTTAGTTTTGACAGCCTTGCATCTGCACCTTGGAGAAAAAAAAAAAAAAAGAAGTACGTATTCTGCTCAGCTTCCACAACAAAGGTAGCTAAACAGGCAGTTTAAGGTGTGGACACACAAATAAGATATGATTAATCTGAAACTATCCATAAACACTTCCAGTTGCTTAGTACATATTTGATTAGAGAATTCCAGTGCCTGGTCGCACAGAAAGGTTTCAAGTCAGCTGCTTCTGTTTTCTCTCTATTAGAGAATAAGGGTCCTTAGGAGCTAGGGAAGAGAAGTGAAGCATTGAAGGACTTTCTTGGAACTCTAGCAATGGAAAAGATGAGGAGTCCTCCACAATCAAGAAAACCCAACCCACCACCCTGCCCAAAACCCAGACAACAGAGTTCAAGTCCCAAACTCAAGGACAGACTGAGATAATCTAGAGCTGCATTTTTATGATCATCAGTAATCTAACACCTCTTCTCCAAAAACCATATACAACTATATGACCTGCTACTATACTAGAACATTTGTAAAATGAAAAGGATGAGCTGAGCCTTTTACTTCTGGAGCAAGGAAGGGGTATAGGTTTGCCTCCTCTTTACGGATAAACATCACTAAAAAACAAAGAACTGCAGAACATGAAACTTTTTACTCATAGTGGTCAGTTATTACCACAAAGCTATTTAGAAACTACAAAAGTCGCTAAATGTTGTAAATAGATTTATTGATTACCCTCAGCTTCTGCTCTACTTGAAAAAAGAAGAGCGTGAGAAGGTTGCAGCATGTTTGTCATCTGAATTTAAGGGCACTGGTAAGGTTTTCTTTGTATGTTTGAGCCAATCTTTAAAAAATATGATAATTAGACCTATATTGTGTCATTTAAGTATGAACCTTCATTATCTCACTGAACTGTAATATTGTCCATCTGTGTGACTTCAGGAGGGCTAGATTTTGAAAGAACACTTGTTTAGTAGTAGTATTTGTGTTACAGTCCCAAGCATTACTTAACTATACATGTTAAATATTATTTATTTGTTCATTAAGTAAGCAAATACTGTTTGCTGTGTTAAAAATTTGTGTTCTGTTGTCCTGAAGAATTCTGAGTAACACTTCTCCTCCTGAAACAGAGGTTGGTAATAGTTTCTCAGGAGCAGAAAATGTGGGATTTAAGGCAGCACACAGATGTGACTAGAAGAAAAACTGCCAACAGCAAGGGTGACAAGTTATTATTGAGGCTGCAAAACTAAACTGTGATGCATAGCATTGAATTGACACTGCAGTGTTTTCACTGCCCTAGGAAAGCAAGCCTCACTGTAGAAACAGAACAGACATTGTCACATCAGCACTGGATGCCTATTCTTGGTAGTATTTTCTGTCACTAGCCTAGACTTGCTGATGATGTCTTACCTTAGAAAGTATCTATGTTACATCATGATGGAAAAGTGGATAGTGTAAAAAGAAATAGATAAAGGAGGCAAGAGTAGAAACAGATCAGAAATTGCTAATGAAAAGATTAAAGATGCAAAAAACACAATGAGAAAAGGGAGAACCCCTCAAAAAACATAACCTAAAAGAGACAGCAAATAGCAGAGCATATCAGTACCACTGCTCGCTGGCAGCAGACAACTAGAAAAAGCAATGCCTCTAAATACTTCAAAATGCAGCATCTTGCAGAAGGAATCAATATCTGAGTTTGACAGACACATTAGTAAGAATAAATTATTAATTATTTGAAATACTCATCTCTACCTTTGGTCACCAGCACAGTATCATTTAAACAAGTCTTTGAAGTAAACCTTTGATTCAGTAAAGTATTCAATCAAAACCAATCTGTGGAACAACTTTATTGAAACTGTACTTTTATGCTCAGTTCTTTTCAACAATTGGCAGAGTTCAGCATCTCCACTAGACATTTCCCCTTTTCCCAAACAGCTTACCATTTTTAATACTGGAAGTTATTAATTTCTGAAATAATGTTCATTGCCATCAACATCTCAGTTTTTATCAGAACCCTGAATTTGTGCTACAACTTGATCTTCTACAAGTTGTCTTCCTCGAGTCAAGTATTTGGTGGGCTACCCAGTCTCTCAGGGCACAAAAATGAAGTCCAAGGATCACCTGTGACAAAAAGAATGACTCCATTAGTCTGAATTCACAACAGGAGTTTTATTTATTAGATAAAACAATCGTTACTATAGCATTTAACATTATAATTTTAGAATTAAAAAACAAAACATCATCAAGAACAATACTTTTCTGAAAAGGCTGATGATATCTCCAATCTGACTATCAAAAGATAACTCCAATTTACATTTTAGAAAGTGCACTAAGAGAGGAACACTCTTCAACTAGATTCTTACACTGCTCAAACTGAAACCCAGGACCTGTTTGAAAAGCCTCCAAAATGGAATTCTTATTGATAGGTTCCCATCCTCAATTCTGCAAAAATAGCTGTTTTATTTAGCAAAGACTGGATTTAAAAAAAATAAATCTTAAGTAGCTGTGTTCTTTAGTTCTTTCAAAAGTAACTTCACTGATCTTGGAGATTACTCTTGAGTTTATTATTCTTGTTTGCACTCATAGAGCTGTCTTCACAGAACTCTTGGACCTAAAAGAGGTGAGGCAGATTGAACATACAAACATCAGGGTTTTTCCCTTTTTCACTGCCATCTCATTCCGAAAAGTAGTTACCACACATACATAGGTTTAAGCATGTGTGCAGTCCTAGCAACAAAACATTTGGGCCAAGGACATGGAAAACTGGGAAAAAGTACAGAACCCCAAATACACCTAACACAGAACAGAGATAGGTGAGAAGGGTAAATGCAACTTTCTATCCTGATGTGGTAGGTGCTAGTTACCAGCTTGGCACCAGTCCCTGTATTATCCCAAACCCTGTCAGATGTTAGCAGACAGAACAGGTACAGAAGAGCAAGGGTGAGACTGCTGGGACTCTTCTTGCCTGCTGGAGGCTCCCTTCCCACACAGGCCTCTGTTGGAGGGGTAGTCAGGGAACCTCTGGACCTCAGCACATAAAGCGCCCAGGAAAAAGCAACCCACCAGGCCAACAGAACAGTTTCAAAAGGAAGAGAAAGAAGACCAAGAGGTGTGATAGCACTCTAGAAAGCTTTCTTCATTGACCTTAAGAACAGTCCAGTTCTGCAATCATTACCCAAATCCACCATCACTAAAATGACAGGTGCATTCTAACTGACATTTTAATGTCACAACTCTTAAACTAATCTCCACAGTCAAAGAGAGAACTGCTCCCTCACCTTGTTCTTGATGCATTGTTTTTCTTGGTGTGGGTAACAAAAAAGGCATAAGGATACCAGCAATCACCAAATTTGTGTGTAGTATCACATAATTCACTTTAAATCTCTTGGATTTTCGGAGGTGCTATAATTAAATGTTGATAGTTTCAAGTAAAAACTACACTTACCCGTAGTTCTTTAATCCACCTTCCCTAATGCTAGTCACTGCATCATTTCAGGGTGGAACTGTTGAAGGACCTTATTTCTGATGTATGAATATTAGTAATGGAAAACTAGACACCTTAGGATGATTTACACAAAACTTTTTTAAAGTGAGCTATTCTCATTCTTTTAAAAAATTAATTATTAAAGAAAGCACATCAGTTTAAAGTTCAAGCTGTATGAACGTGCTATCAAGATATAATCATTAAAATCCTTATGCCTTGAATGTTTCCCTTGAACTTTGTGTCAAAGTTAAAAGATCACAGACATCATAAAACAAATTCAGTCTTTGTGTAGGTCAGCATTAAATTGCAGCTGTTCCCATCAGGACTGAATTGGTGTCAGGCACCTCTTAGATTACAAAGCCACCATAAAAGAAAAAACAGACCAGAACTATGAAACTTATTACAAGTCAAGTACATTAAATAAAAGAGGATCCTACCAGTTGCATCATCAGCTTCTGTGTCTAGAAGAGCATCTACTGAAGCCATGCTTGTGCCTATGAAGGAGTCTGTAGTATCAGACACTCCTCGCTTGCTGAGACAAACTTCGAGTTACTGACTTCTCTGCTTTGATCAGTGTCTTTTACTAACCTTCTGACTGTCAGGAAGGTTACATCATTTGTTGAGAAGGTTTTTCTAGGCCTTCCTACTATTCCCCAATGCACTTTTAAAATCTTAAGTCCACAGGTTCAATTTGCAGTTATCTTCCAAAAAATATTTATATAATAGAGAGTAGGACAGAGGTGCAAGATGTTTTCCCCCACCAAATCCACCTTTTTGGTAAAGTGTTAAAATACTCCTTATTTCTGTTAGTCCTCTCTTGCAAAGAGGGAAGAAAATCTTCAGTGAGATACATTTTCTTCAGGAGGCATCTTCTGTTCCTCCCTGACCTTTTTCCGCTGGAATTTTCATCCTGTGTCCTTTTTCCTCAATAAATATGCCAGCAAGACTTATTAATATAAGTTGTTGCGAAACCAGAATTTCCTTCCTCATTACATCTCTCTAGAAAGTCATAGCTGTCTTTGACATCACCAAGTTACAAGTTAGTTGTATGTATAAATCAGATTATTTTCAATATAATCCCTTCCTGAATAATCTGTATTAGTGTAAACAAGATTTAGGAGACTTTAGTCTTCATACTTACAAATACTTGGCCAGAATTTTCTAAATACTTATGTCCTGTCTTAAGTTTACTTGCCTGAGTAACCCCCTTCTTAACTGAAGGCCAAATTTAATAGTGGTGCTTACATAAGTAAAGTTATGCCCAGGCATAGGACTTTGCATCATTAATCAAAAACACTCAGCACACCTTTTTGAATCTTATCAATTATGATATTTCCAAAGTTTCCATTTATCCATGTACTAAATCCCCTATATTTTAAAGAAAAAAAAAATAAAAGCTTGCTAATTTTTTGCTAAAAAGAACTATAAACTATTTACCATCTAGTACCAAGTATTTATTTGTTTTTATTAATCCTTAGTTTCAGAGAGTAAATCATTATCTAGTTCACATTCCAGTCTCAGATAATTTCTGTTCAGAAGAATGCTCTATTCCCCTGGCTGTAGGAGATTACTGTTGCCAGTTTGCTGCAGTTCTTAACAGCCACTATGACAGAAAAGGCAAGAACAAGAAATGCAGTGAGAGTGAGCAAGTGAGCACGTGTTGAGTTTCAAGAGGGATTACATGAGATGTACAGCAGAGTATGCACACACATAGAGCCCAATGATTCAGTTGTTTCCAAAAAACAGGCATTATGCTTATTTCAGACTTACTACCAGACATGTTTGTATTGCAAACTCCCCACAGAAGTGCTGAATAGATACTAAGTAGATTTCCTAATTAAGGAGGAGTAGAATATCACCCTTTCTCCTGGTGTAGCCCCAGTAATATGCCTGCCTCAACCGTCTCTTCTCTCCATCTGAAAATACACCCCCGAACAAGCATAGTCAAGTGCTGACTTGGACTTCTGGGGTCAATTCCATACTATTGCAGCGTGTAACCCTGCCAGCTCCAGTGAATGAGATTTCTGTCAATGAAAGCAGGAAGCAAATATAGCTTTTAGAATTTACATCAGTGGCAACCACAGGGAGAAAAAAAGTAAAATTTGTTACTCTTCATTTTGATCTTGTGTGTGGCATTCCATTGTGGCTAAATAAAACTGAAATGTACAATACATTTGAATTACCTGAATTAACTTAGAAAGTTAAGCATGCCACTGTTTGCCAGAGTCCAATACTAGCTATCTTTCTTAGGTTAGCTTACAGCAAACCCTGGGCTCAAGTTCCACCTCAGGTGAGTTTTATACCACTAGGTAATGAACTCAGTGGAGTAATAACGAAGACCCTGAGAGCTGAGTTGTGAAAAAAATAAAAGCAGCTTCCCAGTTGTCATGGAGTGAAATTCTGCTTTCATTAACAGTGCGGCTCTCTTCGCATGCTCCTGTATTTTTTTCAATGAAAGACGCACAGGATTTGGAGTGCACAGATTTGGTACACGTGCGCAGCAGCTGGTCTGACATGATAAAGCAGAATGAATCTGAAGAAGTTCCTGCCTGTCTGACCAATAATCCATGAACTAAGAGGGATTTACTCAATAGGCCAGCACAGATTCTATCCTGTCAAAATTGGAGTTTTACTTTTTTTAAAAGATGTGCCTAAAGCTGTTTTCTGTTAGATGTTTCCCATTCCCCAAAGACCTAGACAGCAAGTAGGAGGCGAGCAAAGCAGGGTGAGGGAATTGTCTGAATCCTTCAATGTTTATAATTACGTATTTGCTTGATTTGAAGCTCCAACCATAGCATTTGTTACTGGAGACATTTCTGTAACTCAAAGAAAATCAATCAGAAGAATAGCATCCAGCATGCACAGACACACACTGTATGCCACGGCAGCATCCCCAGTATCGTGTCTACATTTCATTCTCAGGTACGGCTTACTTGCCATTCTCTTTTGCTAGGTGGGAACTGCCGAGAGCTAAAAATAGCACCACGACTCGGTGGCGGGAGCTAAAAATACCCTTTCCCGCTCGATTACCGACTCGGCAAGGAAGACGAAGCCCTCGGCATCTGTCACAGCCTATAACCGCCAGCTGAGGATGCGAGCAGAGCCCTGCCCCGGAGTTGCGCGCCCAGGGAAAGTTTTAGGGGTAGACGAAACGGCCACAGCTCCGCGACCTGGGGCCGCGGACCCACCCCACCCCAGCCCGGGCGGCGCCCCCGGGCCTCCCCGCTGCCCCTTACCCGCGTTTCGCAGCTTCTTGTTGCGGTAGACGGAAAGAACGACCAGGAGATTGCCCAGCAGGTCCACCACGATGGTGAAGATGAGCACGGCGGCCAAAGTGGAGGTCACCCAGGGCTGGCGGCGCGGGGCACCCTCGGCCGGCGGGTCCCGCGGGAGGACGGAGCTGTTCAGCTCGCTCCCGTTCAGTCTCATCCTGCCACCGCCCCCCAGGGCAGAGCCGAGTACGGGCCGAGCGGGGTCGCTCGCTGGCGCTGCTTCCCGGCAGGGCAAGTCGGGGCGGGGGGCCCGGCCGCAGCCGCCCTCCGTCGCGGGGCTGCCCGCCCTAAGACGGAGCGGGGCCGGAGGGAGCGCCTCCCATGGCCACCGCCGCCACCCGAGCTGGGAAGTTTCCCCAAAGTGTGCATGTGCCGCGGCGGGACACTTTTATAGGCTCCCCCGGCCGCCGCCCCGCCCCGCCC